>PVIC010031969.1:0-20974 GCA_004025085.1 Thryonomys swinderianus
CAGCAATCCTCCTGTCTCTGCCTCCCGAGTGCTGGGATTACAGGCGTGAGCCACCACGTCCAGCATTGTGGTATGTGGTGTTGATTGTTGGTGGGCGTGTCTCCACACCCAGCATTATATGTGGTACCCGGGGATTGAACTCAGGTCCTTGCGCTTGCGAGGCAGGTGCCGGAACCACTGAGCTAACCCTCCGGCCCTTATGAGGCTTTCTTAAGAGTTACATGATTAAGGCTTATAAAGCATTTCAAATACCATTTGGTACACATAAAATTAATAGTACTACTATTATCACATGACATCATGAAAAGGGTCTTACCTATGGCTTGAATGCATCACAACTTGAATATTTAGTGGGGTTTTTTTAAATTATAGCTTTAAAGTGTGAAAATTTAAAAAACCATAAACAGTGAAAATAACTCACTTAAAGAACATTTGAATAGCTATCTTCTCAATGCAATATGTACATGTGTATGTATTCACTGACTCACAAACATATTTAATAAAATGGAGAAATAAATAAAAATTAAATAAAATAAATAAAAATTAAATAAAACAGATACATATCTAAATTGGATCAGTTACTTTGCTATCATTTTGAAAAGAAGAAAAAAATAGACCAAATTGAAAACAGAGGTTGCAACTCTGCAGCGTGCACTGTGTAAGCATTATTTTGTGCACACAAAAATGAACAGAACATGACCCTAAAATACCTGTAGAATATTCTGGTAAAAATTTACAGATATGATGAGCAAAAATGGTATCAAGTCTCAGATGATCCTGACATTTGTGAAATTTGGAATTTAGAATATTAAAATTAACACAAGAAGACATTTGATAACATCAGAAAATAGTCAGGTGCAGGACAGGACTGGGCATGACTGGGAAACACCGAGGCAATTGTTTGTGATGTGACATAATGTCCGATCTGGAAAATCACATTCATGGAGTTATGTTGCATTAGGGCAGTTGAAGAAGAAAAATAAGCAAGAAAAGGAAGAAGAGAGAAAATAAGAGAAAGAAGAGAAAGACAAAAAGCAGAGAGGCACCAAGAGGAGCTAAGCAAAATGGTGCTGAATTCAACATTGAGTAACCTTTCACATTAAAATTTTCAAATAAAAATGTCAACTTGTGCAACCCTGATTCTTCTGCATATTGGCCGGAAGTAGCTTCTCAAGACGTTATGTGTCTCCCCTGGGCCTCATCACTCACGCATGCGGCCGGGGTTTACCTGCTCTCGGTGTCACCTCTCCATAGGTTTCAGTTCACAGCGCCCTAGGGCATGAGAGGCTTGATGAACAGAGTGATTACAATTTGCCAGGGCAGAGCACGTTCCAAAGCAACACCTCATATGTGCCACTGCACGTGTGCTCTGTGACATGGAGGACACGGGATCATTGCTAGTTCTCTTTAAAATACATTTCAATTGTCTGACTTAGAGGAAAGCCAGATCAAGTGTTGTATTTCTCTCCTATCATCTTTATTCAAAGATGCTTTTATTCTTTCCATTTTTCAAATACTAGAAAAAAAGCACAGCCTGTCAACATCTCTTCTGAAAAGCCTATTTTAAATGATTAATTAGTATTCACTACATTCGCTGAGTCTTTTTGCTTGTACCCGATGCTAACACATGCCGATGTGTATCAGATTAGCACATTTCTAAATGTTCTTTAACGTTTTTTTTAATTTCTTCATGGCTGTGAGATCTTTTTAAAAATCTTTTTCTGTTTTCAACCACTATATTCTCTGAATCTCTGAAGCTGATCTAAGAATAATTTTTGCTGATATTTTTTAGTTCATTGATATCATGAGCATTTTATGTAAACAAGGCTGTGAATCATAAGAGCTATTAGATGAATCTCCTTGGGAACAGGAATCTGTCTGTCCCATAATGACAATAATGTGAATTTCTATTAAATGCTTCTTCTGACCCAAGTACTTTCATTAGTGATACATATGTGTGTGTGTGTGTGTGTATATATATATATATATATATATATATATCCAACTCCTTTCCTTAGTGATATATATCTATATATATATAGATATATATCACTTTATAGATAGATAGATATAGATATATATCAACGCAGTTACTCTTGCCAACAATTTCAACTGCGTACCAAGGATAGGCACTATTTTTACCTCAACATTGTTCAGATGAGGAGTTGAGTCATAGAACATGAAATAACTTTCTTAAAATAACACAACTGAGCCAGGCATGGTGGCTCAAGCCTGTAATCCCATCACTTGGGAGGCAGAGACAGGAGGATTGCCGAGTTTGAGGCTTGCCTGGGCTCCATAGTGAGCTGAGGGCCATCCCGAACTACAAAGCGAGACCCTGTCTCAAAAAAAAAAAAAAAAAAAAAAAAAAAAAAAAAAAAAAAAAAAAAAAAACACAGTTGGCTGGGCCAGAGATTTAGCTCAGTTGTTCTGGCGCCAGCCTCACAAGCGCAAGGTCCTGAGTTGGATCCTGGTAACCACATACAGTGCTAGGCATGGTGACTCACGCCCACCAGCAATCAATACCACATACCACAGTGCCGGGCATGGTGGCTCATGCCTGTAATCCCAGCACTCAGGAGGCAGAGGTAGGAGGATTGCTGAGTTCCAGATTTGCCTGGGCTACATAGTGAGCTCAGAGCCAGCCTGAACTATAAAGCAAGACTCTGTCTCAAAATAAAAAAATAAATAAAAAATTAAAAAACCCACAGTTGGGAGCTTCCAAGCTGACCAGCTCCAGATCCTCACACCTACCTACTGAGTACTTGGACTTCGCTCAAGCCCTAGTGATAGCACTTACTGTATGGGATACGGGACACAGCGTGTGAGCGTTCATTGATTTCAGTGTAATTATGAAATGATAAGATAAGGATAGGGATCAGATAGCAGAAAGGGAAATTGTAAATGTTTAGCTATCATTTTTGAGTGGCAATGAAATTGATGAGAAATGTTATATTAAGTTCTTATCTGTGGCTTCTTGGTAGTATCTGCATCTTTTCTCATTTTCTGCCTTTAAACACGCACTTTTGAGAGTGCAGAAGTGAGTGACAGGAGATTCTCACATAACGATTCTGTTTAATTGATACATATTTTATATTTGCAAAGATTTGAAAATATAAAAAAGCAAAGAGAATCATATAGTAAATAACTGTGTATCTATCACTCCAAATTGATGTGTTTTCCTTATCTTTCTTGCTTGGTAAAATAAATAAAACAATAAAGATACCATTTCAGTGTCCTCTAGGGAGCACAATTCATCTTCCTTGGCATGATCTACTTTTCTTTGATCTAAACACCTTGGTTCATGGCCAAGACTGAATCTCTCTCCAGCCAAGACAAATCTTTTTTGATAATTCAATCTTCTTTCCAAGTAACATATAGAAAGAGACACGATATCTCTAAAACTATTCCTGAGATTGTCTTGGTAAGGTACGCTAGGAAAGCTCAATCTTCTTCAAACATTAATTCAAACATTAATTGCCCCTTTATCTTAAGGATAACTCTTTTTCAGGATAACTATTTTTAGCCTAGAAAAGCACCCATCTGAATTGTTACTTACTGGTATCACTCAAGACACACTGTTGAAGCTCTTGAAATGTTCTCTTCCTTACAAAATAATTTTAAACTTTCAGGTCATATCCAGAGAAGCTCTCCATGAAAGTACAAGAACAGGTAAGCCTCATACATCCATCAAAATCCTTTAGTTTTGGGCTGGAGATTTAGCTCAGTGGTTCTGGCACCTGCCTCACAAGCGCAAGGTTCTGAGTTTGATCCCAGGTAACCACATTCAATGCTGAGCACAGTGACTCATGCCCACCAGCAATCAGTACCACATACCACAGTGCTGGGCATGGTGGCTCACGCCTGTCATCCCAGCACTTGGGAGGCAGAGACAGGAGGATTGCTGAATTTGAGGTTTGCCTGGGCTACATAGTGAGCTCAGGGCCAACCTGAACTACAAAGCGAGACCCTGTCTCAAAAAGAAAAAAATTCCTTTAGTTTTGTAATCTGAATTAACTCTAAAAGTAAGAAGTAAAGTTTCTTTCATCTCTTCATCTTCTTTTGTGTATTCTGCTTTGGGGAAAGAATATTTTAGGTATACAAGCTCTGTGCTGCCATTCTCAGCCCCATTTTTTTTTATTTCCAAAGAATTCTCCAAGTATCCTATTGTTATCATATTCTCCTTCACTTAATTACCTCTGAACTCCTGTCTCCTAATTATAAACGTTTCATGGCTTCTGTCCTTATAAGAATATATTTTTACTCTTTGCTGATCACAGGGTCATAGTAGTGGATACTTCAGTAGCATAAATCAAGTACTTCCAAAAACTTCTTCTGGGTAGTTGCCCTTAGGCAAATATTAATACATATAAAATCATAAAATGGTGCATAAATACACTTTGTATTAAAATGATCTTTCAATGATTTGCATAAATTTTCAGTCAATATATATAATGATCATCATGTTTCAATAATTATAGATTTATACATAGAAAGAAGCATAATTTGGGACTATAACTGCAAAGTAAAAAGAAAAAGACCTGCCATAAGTATTATTTCATAGTGGTAAATACTGTGCCTGTGTGTAAAACGTATTTTTTCACATTGTTTTATAGATAGAGTTTTATATATAGTTATATATATAGTTTTCTTATAAGTAACAGTGAATAAAAGCAACTAATATTGCTATTGTTTACTTTATACAAGAATATGTTTTAGAAAATGGAGAGATTACACAAATGTTCCTAATGTATACGGATGCACAGTAATACAGATTAGCACATGCGCCTGCTTTCACCTGTTCTCTAGACTTTATAAAGGTATAGCTGCTTCATTTATAAATCCTAAAATGGCTAAAATAATCCCCTCAAAGAGAAAACCCTGACTTGAACATTATATGATATAAGAGGCTCCTAACTAGTTTTGTACATGATTTCATGGAAGTCAGACCACGTCATCTCAGCTCAACTCATTCATTCAGGTTTTCTCCAAGTTTCTGTACTACTTCTCACATCGAAAAGCACACCCTTGTCAACCCAGTAGAGCTCTGATGACATCCACTGCAACGCCTGTTAGTTATCAGCATCTTCTGGAGAAAAAGTAGTTTGCGCGACTGGTGCGATGATTTCCTCTCAAATTCCCCCTGGATTTAGAACACTGGGGAAACATTCACTGCTCAGGTGCCACAATCGATACACAGCTCCGCAACAGCACCCCACTGTGCTTCTGAGATCTCACCTCAACCACATTGTGTGGGACCACATCCCAGTCACTTCCGCCACTGCTTTTGCAGCCATTAGGAGGAACAGGTTCATTTGTTTCTGGGATAATCAAATACCCCCAAAATGTTAATTGTTACAGTTTTACAAATGTGGTGTCAAAGAGCAAGCCCCCCCAAAAAAAAGATATTGATTACTTGGCTGCCTTATTTCACCTTTCTTGAGAGTTCTAGCTCTAAAGTACCTAGAAAGGCTCATGGTTTGTCTGCATATATAATATAAATTACTGTTAAAAAAAAAAAACCTAAAATACAGAAAGCTATAAAAGTGAAGTCCCAGAAGAAAATAACACCTGGAGTCAGCCTGCTCATCATATGAAGTTCTGACTGAGATCATGCTGCACCTGCAGCAAATAGAATCAGTAGCATTCAGAGATTTGCTGGCATCTCGTTCGTGCTTTTCTAAGGTCCTGAATTTTACTAAAATATGTTAATCTTTTAAACCTGGGAGAGTAGCTGATCAGCTGCCAATTTTTTTAAATGAAAGTACCCAGAAATAAATCCATGCATCAAAAACATACATCAGAAAAAGGACAACTTCTTCATCAGTTGCTTGTGAGAAATCATAGAAGTGAAACTTGATCCCTATCTCTCATCAGGCCCAAAAATCAAGTTAAGGTGAATCAAAGAACTAGTTAAGACCTCAGTTATTATACTGTTAGAATAAAAGATATGAACAACATTTCAAGACATAAAAGCGCCATGAAGACAATGATTTTTTGAATATAATACAAAAAGCACATCCAAAAGAGAAAAAGTAGGCAAACTAATAAGTATTAATAACTGTGCCAAATTAATAAGTTTTTGCAGAACAAATGAAACAATCAAGAGTGAAGAGAGACAGCTTTCAAAATGGGAGAAAATATTTTCAAACCATTCAATAAAAGGTAATATCCATAATACATGATTAACTAATTAATGAAAAAGAAATAAATTTCAAAATAAAAAGATCTAAATATACATTGCACAAAAGCTATGCAAATGGCCAATAAAAATACAAGCAAATGTTCAACATTACTAGGCATCAGGGAATTATCAATCAAGGCCACAGTAATGCACCTTCTCCCTCCAGTTAGAATAAGTATTGCCAAAGGACAAAAAGCAAGTAATATTCCAACGATGCAGAAAAAGGGAGCTCTTAGACACTCTTTCTGGGAACGTAAATTAGTGCAGCCATTAGAAGGAACAGGTTCATTAAGAATGTAAAAGTGCTACCACATGACTCAGTTATCCCACTTCTGGTTACCTGTCCAAGTAAAATGAAATGTTGATACCAAAGAGATAACTGCCTTGTCCTGTCTACTGGAGTATAATTCACTAGATCCTACCATGGAATCAACCTATTATTGCAATCAATCAATCTATCTCTTGGTAGCTGAATGAATGAATAAAATATTTTGTATATATTCATAATTGAATGGTTTCTGGCCATAAAGAAGAATAAAATAGTGTCATTTCTGGCAAAGTGGATTATCATCCACTTAGAGGACAACACAGTGTGTGAAGTAAGGCAGACACAGAAAGACAAATATTGCACATTTCAGTCATAAATTGAAGTTCAAATTGCTTATGTCAAGGAAGAGACTAGGCAGTGAATAACAGAAGGAAAGATAGACGAGGGATACAGAAAAGTTAGATAATAGGTGGCATAATAGTTAAGAGGTAAGTTCTATTGTTCTAAAGTATTTGATTAACTACCATTTATAGCAATCTCGTATACCCTTTATGAAAAGCTAGAAGGGAAATTTGAAGCCTTCAAACACAAAGAAATAGTAAAAAGATGAAACACTAATTATCCTTATTTGATCAATACACATTACATGCATGCGTTGAGTTATCACATAAGTAATATACAATTAGTGTGTCATTTGAAAAGAGAAACATTTCAATGCAAAAACAAAATTATAGATCAGAGGCCTTAGACTCAATAAAGACAGAGATGAACTGTGAGCAAGACGAGCAGAATGAGTTCTGGGAGGAGGCAGATAAATGTGCTCTGACTTTCCTGCAGCCTTCTCAGGATGTTTCATTTCCAATCAGTAATAGAAATGAACTGCAGCAGGTGTGCCCTTTGATTAGTTGATTTCCAATATCAAAGAATAGATTTATTTCAGTTTTCCAGCTAGAATATAATCCTGGCACTTTTGTTTTGTGTATATGTTACTTAAAACTGATCACCAATGAAATGGTCTTATTTATTTTACATATTAGCAAATCAAAAGTATCATTCTAACAGGTTGAAGCATCCACGCCTCCACAGTATTTCACAGCTAGAAAAAGGCTTATGTTTCCTTTCTTTACTGACTTTTAAATTTGTGTTCAAATTCCCTGTTCTACTAGCATGGGTCACTTTAGTCAATCACACTGACAAAAGAATCCAAATTTCACCAATCAAAATTAGCACAATCTTATCAGACAGGACTTTCCCAAGAAGAATATGGTCTCTGCAACCACACCAACAAAACATGCCCAACCTCTATAGTTCCTTCTTTATAATGAGAGAAATAGAGATGAGTATAAAGACAAGCAGAGGAGGAGACTGAGCAAACAAAAGTAATACGAGTTATAATGGTGTCAGCCTATGGAAGAGAACTACCTGTACTTTACCCCTTTGCATCTCTGTGGCACACCAGGCTGGGGTCTAGGGCAACACCTCTGTGGCCCTAGTCAAAGTAATTATATGAGTATTCTTGTATAATTTATTGTAGAATCTGTTTTTAAAGTAGCTTACATGTCTCAATCTCTCTTTTCAACATTGTACATTACAAACCTTAGAAATACCTTCACTACCTAATTCTGTCATTTTGACCATAAAACTTAACTACATAAACTACTACATACGTTTATCTGTTAAAATCTCTGAACTTCTTCTTTTGCATCAGAGGAAAGAGGCCCTATTCCTTTTGCCTTGAAGTTGCCTCTACCTTTATGTCCTTGAAAAGTACTCATACTTTCAAATTCCAATCAACTTCTGCTTAGGTGTACTCTTCTCCAATCTTTTCTTCTGAAAAGGTTACTAACTACTGAGTTTTCCCCTCTATAGTCCTACAGTATGTAGTATAATGATTTGATTTTGTAGTTTCATTATGTTTAAATATGTTTTTTACTCTCTAAAGAACATGAATTTTGTAATGCACACTGGAAGATAGTATATAGGGTAGTTAAGCTTCATTGTGTCTATTTGATTGATTTGGATTGCTTTTTGGAGATCGATGGTGCACACTTCTGGATGTAGAGGAAGGGATCACAGAAGTATGACCTTGAATAGTATATAGAGTTCTACCCCTTCCTCTCTGGTAATGAATGTACCCTTGCTCTGATTCCCAACCACTATGAACCAAGCATCATGGCTCTGCCATACCCTCTGCCATGATGTTTCTTCATTGGAGCCAGGTGATCATGGATTGAACCCTCTAAAACTATTAACCAAATTAAATCTTTTCTCTTTAGACTTGTAGGTATCATATTTTTTTCAAAAACACTGAGAAACCAGGCAAAGACTCCCTGAAGGAGTACCATGAAGTCATGAGGATGAAGCCAAAGGTGACCTGGAGACCCAAAGAAGTCAGAAATGCCAGAAATGTGGAATGTCTTCCAAAGAAAGCTTTAACCAATGCATGGAGCCAGATCAAAAAATCCACAGTAACCAAAAAGACCTTAGGGGTGTGACTGCCTGAGTCCTCTGGAATTCACATTTCACCACTGGTGGCCCAGACACCAAACACGGAGCTAAAGGGTTTAATGTTTGCCATGCTAGATTTAAGCCCACCTTACTGTCTCTCTAATCACTCCTTTGGGAATGGAAATGTTTTCCCTGCACCACTGTATATTGGAACCATGTAACATAAGCTTTTTATAGAAGTGCATAGCTAAGAGTTTGCCTTGTGTCTCAGAAAAGACTTTGACTCAGACTTGTGAAAAATATTGGAACTGTTAAAATTGAAGAACTTACTACGTTCTCACTTGTGCATAGTCATACCATGTAAAGTAGAATTATGACTTGTTTTTGTCTTAATTTGTAGAATACGCATGGTGTAAGGCATGCTTGAGTGACAACTTGACAAGAGTTGAACCGTAGTGATTAAACTGAATTTAGTTAACTTAATTGGCTTGGGAACCACCAACAGGATTAGTAAAGCACACTTCTGGGTGTGTTATGGAAGGATATAGTACTTTAGGTACTTTATATGTTTCTTTGTCTCTTTCTCTCTGGCACTGCTCACCCATTCTGCTTCCCAGAAGCCATAAACTAAGCACTTTTGCTACCATGCTCTTTCACTGTGATGTTCTGCCTTAGACTTAACTGACCATGAACCAGATCTTCTTAAACTATGAAACAATTTAAAACTTTCCTATTTAAATTGTGGGTATTTTGTCTCAGCAACAAAAAAGCTAGTACAATATGTTATGAAAGATTTCTGCATAAATTAATGGAAGAATAAATTTTCAGAGAATCTTATTTAATTTTTCAAAATTATAAGGAACTATATATTGTTCAATAAAACATATAAAATACTCTATTCACAATTCTGGGCTGGTTATATTGTAAATTACAAAGAAAATAAACATTTCTAGTATTAATAGCCATTCAATTAAAATCTCTCTAGTTCTTTCTTAAGTGAATATCATATTCCTCCAATTTCCTAAATTTTCTAAATTTATCCAAGTCTTCAACTTAGACTTCCCTAGGAAAATCTCTAGAGTCAACCCTTCCTGAAATTTAGAAAGTAAAACAATTACCTTAAAATTCACATGTAAAGAAAGGTACTACAAAACCTGTTTCCAGAACTAAAGAAAAAAATTGTTGACTTAACTAGTACAAAGAAAAGGTGTTTTAGTGACTCTAGCCAAAAGTATTTGTGATTCATTTATAATGAGAAGGAAACAGTGATTACCCAACACTACAAGGTAAGAGAGACAAATCTTCTTCTCTTCACTTACATTTGTTTTGTTAAATACTTTTTCCCATTTAAAAGATGCTATGATTGCATTTTCTTTTGATTGCATATTTACCAAAATTTTCCAAATGAATGAAACTATACCAGATACTGTCCTGGACACTATAACTTTCTAGCAATGAATATATAGAGATAAGATTTTTCTGCCCTATAAAGTTAACAATTCCCAAGTCCATATTCTACTTCATACAAAGCCTCCATTTATTCTAACAGGTGTAAAAAGAGGGCATGCTGAGTTTTCTCTAGGTAGAAAGTAAATAGTGATTATTTTTTCTGTGAGTATTCCATGAATTTGCCTTTAGATTCTTAGTAGATCAATGTGGGTGAAAGTAGAAGCAATTTAGAAAATATTTATTTGTCAACCATTGCAGTTATAGCTTAAGAGAGGGCAAAATTAGAATGTGATTCACTGCCTCAAAATGTAAATTTTTTTTGCTCTAAATGTAAAGTGATGAGTATGGACACGGCATATAAATAATGGAGTCAGATAAGAATTAGATTTCAGATCTATAATTACCACCTTACAGCAGTAAATTCTGGAGTTCTACTTCCTCATTCATAATACAGGGGTATTGGTAATATATTTTGGATTGGTCTTCTGGTCAGAAAGCAGGAAGTTAATGAAACCATCACTCCTAATAGTGAAATCAATCTGATTACATCATAACATCATAGTTTAAAAAACACTCAAGAATGTCAAAGCAAAACAACCTAATTGAATTTAAAATAAGAAAGGGATGAGTAGTAGTTGTAACAGAGAACAGAGGTGCCTTCAGCTCATGCAGAGGGAAATGAGGAAGGCACCACATCTAGTCAAGCCTCGAACAATATTTAATGGCTTCGCACAGGCTGCCTTTGAACAACCACAAGAGGCTCCAGCCACGGAGCGAGTCCGTTTGTCCCTCCCTTCATCACGTGTACAAGGAAGAGGCTGAGACAAGACTCTGAGGGCTGAACATGGGAGCTTCTCATGGTGTGGAGACCTCTTCTGTACAGAACATAACTCTATGGGAAGTAAACAATGATATTACCAAGAAATAAAACCATCTTCAGTCCTTAAGAATACAGAAATAAAACCAAGTAAATTGCAGATTTCACCCAGCAACACATAAAAAGTATAAATCCACATGAAATGTAAAAGTTGGTTTAAGCATGAAAATAGGCAATGCATGTCATGATGTCAACAGAAGCAAAGAAATACATAACATGAGCATCTCAAGGCACACATAAAAACCCCAAAAGATCCACCATTTGAGATTTTTTTCATGTCTCAGAAAAAAAAAAATAGAGCAGAAGGAACCTGTTCAGTCTGTTAAAAAGAAATTTTGAAAACAACCCTTTAACTATACTTAATGATGAACCAGTAGAAGACATTTGGAAGGGGAAAAATGAGAATTAAATCATGTCATGTACTGGTACAAATTCTCAATGTTGAGTATAATTGTGACATGTATATCTAATGTATCAATAAATTAAATTTTAAAAAACCTCTGATGGACAAGGTCACTTACTATTTCTATTTCTCTTCTAGAGGTCATAGCTTTGCATTAAGAAATAAAAAAAATAAGACAATCAAATTGGAAAAGATAAAACTACCCAAAATAACATGACTTTTTATATGGCAGTATATATTTAAAATTCTAGGAAAGTGTAATTTACCAAAATCTTCAAGAACTAATAAATCAATTTAGCAAAGTCAAAGTATACATGATAAATATACAAAAATAACTGTATAAGTATATGCCAGCAGCAAGTAACTAGAAAATAAATTCTACTGATATATAATTTTCAATAGCTTTTTGGGGGGAATGGTACAGATCGAACTCATGACCTTGCACTTGCAAGGCAGGAGGTGGAACCACTGAGCTAAATCCCCGGCCCTACGATAACATTTTTCTTAATTGAATTTTTATTGGTACATTTTATATATAGTTCACAATCACATTCAACATTGGGGAATTTCTACCAGTATATGACAGAAGTTAATTCTCATTTCTACCCATACCCACCCACAACCCCCCACCCCTTATATCCATGCTATTTCTTTATCTTTTCCAAGTCATATTTATTCTTTCCCCTCATTACGTTCCTTCACCACACTGCCATAAAGAATGACAAGTTTAATTCATCTGTGTGCAAATGGGTACACCTTGAGGACACACTAATAAGTGAAATAAACAGATTGCAGATATGTAAATACCACATCTTTTCTTTGGTATGAGAACCTGTAGATGTAAGTGAATTCTAGAATGTCTGATAGATTTTGTAAAATTTGATAACTTTTTTTTTTTTGAGACAGGGTGTTGCTTTGTAGTTCAGGCCGGGCCTGAGCTCACTATGTAGCCCAGGCAAGCCTTGACCTCAGCAATCCTCCTGTCTCTGCCTCCCGAGTGCTGGGATTAAAGGCGTAAACCACCCTGCCTGGCACTGTGGTATGTGGTATGTGGTACTGATTGCTGGTGGGTGTGAGCCACCACCCCCAGCATTATATGTGGTTAACGGGGAATGAACTCAGAACCTTGTGCTGTGAGACAGGCGCTGGAACCACTGAGCTAAATCTCAGGCCCAGACGATAACATTTTTAAAAAATTTACCTTTATTGGTACATTGTATATACACATCATGATCACACTCAATATTGAGAAGTTGTACCAGTATATGACATGATTTAATTATCATTTTCCCACTCCTCTACCCACCCCACAATCCCCCACCCCCTAAATACATAAGCTTTATTTCCCTTTTTTAATTAATTTATTTATTTATTTACTTTTGAGACAGGGTCTCGCTTTGTAGTTCAGGCTGGCCCTGAGCTCATTGTGTAGTTCAGGCAAGCCTCGAACTCAGCAGTCCTCCTGTCTCTGCCTCTCAAATGCTGGGGTGACAGGCGTGAGCCACCACGCCCAGCATTGTATGTGGTTACCAGGGATCAAACACAGGACCTTGCACTTGTGAGGCAGGCACTGGAACCACTGAGCTAAATCTCTGGCCCCTTTCCCTTTTTTTATTAACGTCACATTTTTTTCTTTACCCCTTATTACTCACCCCTCTACCATATTTCCCTTTGAATATTTTCTGTTTCACAATATCTATCATACATTTAAGAACCTCTATCCTGGAAAGTAATAAATAATACTGAAAGAAATTAAGACATAAAAAGACAGGTGTCCAGTGCTGACTTACAGCAGATCCTGTCCCGTTAAGCTCTCCATCATTTTCCTCACAGATTTAGTGTAGCTCTAATAAAAACTATCAAGATGATTTTTATAGAATTCAATAAGCTGATCCACTCTACAAAATAGTATAAGCAAATAACCACCAGACCCTGAAAAGTTGCTCAATTTTGTTAATTATCAGGAAAATTGAAAGTGAAAACTTAAGTTTTTTTTAATAAAATGGAGTATTACTCTGCCATAAAGAATGGCAAGTTTCATTCATTTATGTGCAAATGAATACACCTTGAGGACACACTAATAAGTGAAATAGAGAGATCATAGATACGTAAATACCAAATCTTTTCTATGGTATGAGAACCTGTAGATGTAAATGAGTTCTAGAATGTATGATAGATTTTGTGAAATAGGAAATATTCAAAGGGAATATGGTAGCAGAACATAATGAGGGGAAAGAATATGATTTGGAAAGAAAAAGAAAGCAGATGTATATAGGGAATGGGGGATTGTAGGGTGGGTAGGGATATGGGTAAACATGAGAATTAATTAACTCATATCATCTACTGGTACAAATACCCCAGTGTTGAGTGTGATTGTGAGCTATATATAAAATGTACCAATAAAGAATTCAATTTAAAAAAGGATTAAAGTTTTATACCTTGTAGACCATTACCAGCGGGGAGGATTGATGACCACCGGCCGGTCTCCACTCCACCCAGAGCTGCACTGTGACACTACAGGCCCGAGAGGAGTTCAGAGCCATTTCCTGGGCCCTCCACACCAGAGCCGTGCTGAGAGACCAGAAAAGATAAAAAACAAGGGAATCTAGCTTCTGTTCTGCCATCTACTCCTAGATCCCTCTATTCACCTCTTGTCTCCATATCCTCTCCTATCTTCCTCTCAGAACCAATACCCAGAAATAAAAGACTCTTAGGCTGCCCTACCTCTTCTCCTATACTACTATAAGAAGGTGTGCAAAGTCTCCAGAGATCTCACAGCATACTCTTGGCACTTTTTAATATATGCACTTTTATCCTCTGTTACCCGCTGGCATATATGAGGCTCTCAAATCTAGGTAATCTTATTTATTTATGTATTTATTTATTATTTATTTATTTATTTATTTATTTTTATTTTATATTTATTTTATTATTTTTTTTTTGAGACAGGGTCTCGCCTTGTAGTTCAGGCTGGCTCTGAGCTCACCATGTAGCCCAGGCAAGCCTCGAACTCAGCAATCCTCCTGTCTCTGCCTCCCAAGTGCTGGGATTACAGGCGTGAGCCACCACGCCCGGCATCAAGTCTAGGTAATCTTTATAAATCTGCTAAACCTATTTCATTCTCCTTTTGTTTCCCTACCTCCCTGATTCCCCAGAGACCTTTTATTCCCAAAGGGTTCTGGGGGTACGTTTATGATCTACATGTTGTATACACATTGCTGGTTAATTCTAAATTTTGGCATATGGACATAGAGGTAACTCATGAGCTCAAAGTCTTCAGAATAGAAATTAACAAAACTTCATTTTATTTACTGTGTTTAATACTGATATTGACACTGATTGTATTATGGTAGCAGACATGATGTGATTGTTCTGTTCAAATACCTCCCATGATGTATCAGAACTGAGAACTCTCAAGGGTCATTACAGATTCAAGTAGGACACCCCAGGAAGGTGCCACTTCCAAAGGGCCCCAGATAATAGAAAGAGACCTGCAACAAACACTGCCATGTCATCAGGCAAGGAATTAAACAAATAGCATTAATAACAACAAAAGAATAGAAATGAGAAAAATATACAAAAAACCAGACACAAAGATCACCACCACAGGGAAATTCAGAGAAAAGGGAAATAGAGCAAATTGAAACTCAAACACCAGGACTCTTGGAGATGGTAACTAAAGCAGATCTAGTAAAATGGAAATCAGAACTCATCTCTGAGATCAAAACAGAGATACTGTCCACAGTGAAAGACATCATTAAAGAAGAGATCAGAGAGATGATAGAATCCAAGATAGCAGAAGCAATGGAACCTTTTAAACAGCTTCAAGCAGAGGTCCAGGGAATGATGAAGGAGAATAAAAGCTTGCAAAGTAAGATGAATGAAGCAGAGAACCGAATTTCAGACCTAGAGGACAGCATAGCAGCCAATGAGCTGGAAAGGTATAATCTATGGAAAAGAGCAAGGACCATGAGAAATCAATCCAACAGCTTCTAGAAGACTCAAAGAAAAATAGCATAAGACTGACTGGAGTCACTGAGGAAGCAGGAGACAATGCAAATGACATTAAAAAAAAAAAAACTGTTGTCAGAGATCCGTTATCTGCCATTCAGAAAACTTCACAGGAAAAGAAATGGACATGCAGATAAAAGAGGCCTATAGGACTTCAAAACACCGTGACCTAAAAATATCTACACCTAGACATATAATTATCAAGGTTCCAGATGTACAACAAAAGAATGAAACACTGAAAGCAGTGAGAGAAAGGAAGAAAATCACCTACAAAGGGAAGCCCATTAGGATCACAGCAGACCTTTCAACACAAACACTCAGTGCAAGGAGAGCGTGGAGAGAAGTACTTCAAGCATTGCAGGAAAACAACCTCCAGCCTAGACTGTTTTATCCCGCAAAACTATCTATCAGAATAGGCAGGGAAATAAGATATTTCCATAACAAAGAACACCTGAAAAACTTCACAAATACTAAACCTGCACTCCAAAACATCCTAAAGAACATCTTGGGAAAAAAAAAAAAAAAAAAAAAAAAAAAACAGAAAATTCCATACCCACGAGACCCAGGAGAGTGAATTCATTGGGGCAAACAAGAAATTAAATAGAAAAGGGGAAAAGCAAAGAAGAAAAGAACCAAGAACAGGGAAACATGGCAGCTCTGAATATGTCCATATCAGTCATAACCATTAATGTCAATGGACTCAATGGGCCAATTGAAAGACACAGACTAGCAGATTAGATCAAGAAGCAAGATCCTACAATCTGCTGCATACAGGAAACATACCTAATTCAAAAGGAAACCCACAGACTGAAAATAAAGGCTTGGAAAACAATCCTCCATGCCATAGGAAATGGCAAAAAAACAGGAGTGGCTATCTTGTTATTCTTCAGGGTCAAATGGGATAATAAAAATATTGTGTTGCATGAGGTAAGTCTGCATGAGATGTCTAACACATGACTATAATGAGATGAAGCCCAAAACCAGTGAAGGTAACATAAGTTAAACACTGTCTCCCTGAGCTCGTGAAGGGTCCACTTGACTCGAAGGGGCAGAGGCCACATTCTGTGCCTTGTGTGGAGTGACAGTCCATGGGCATATGCAATTTGTCAAGACACTTCGATTCAGATACTGAAGATTTATATGAGAAAATCTGAATTTTAGAAGGAATATGCTCATTTTAAGAAAAAGAAGATATGGTTCAATTGCCATAGAAAGTTGATAGCCCATTCTTTATGGGGGATCAAAGTCAGTCCCTCGTGCATCCAGGGTTGGGGCGGTACCACTTGAGCTAAATCCCCAGCCCCTGATAGCCCATTCTTAACCCTGTTCTAGAGCACTAAATGCCATTTTGCCTTTACCTGAAGTCAAAACTTAACCCAAAGCCTTCTGAATCTAGCAGCCAAAGTATATTTACCATTAAGTCACTTCCGAAGTGGTGCCTTATTCCAAGAAGTAGGCTGCACAACATTAAGCACAAAGACCGCGGGCCCGCGCTGTTTGTTGCGCGGTGACTTCCCTGTCCTGCATGAGTCAGTGGATCTCTGCTGTGAGGCGCACTGTGGCCCCTGCTTGTGCCCAGCCTCGTAGGAAGTAAAAGTGAGAGTTCGAAGGGAGTGAAAGCATTGTGCAATTCCGAAGGCGCAGAAAAATATCAGCGATCCTTGTGATTACAGCCATCAAACACGGATGTCTATGAAAGGACTGTGATTTCGTTGTCCCACCCCCACCGTGTACAAGGCATGAGGGCACCGAAGAAGTAGGAGTTAGAGCCTTTCCTTTCAGAGCTGGAGCTGAGCTCGCAGTCCACCCTGGTATGCTTGGTCGGGAAATGGACATCTCCAATTTGTTGCTGGAATCACTGCACAGCAAGCTGCCAAGAGAAACTTACGCTCCCAGTTGGTCTCTAAAGTACCAGGAAGATTGTCTCAACCGGAGAAAAAAGGTAAGGAGTACACAAGCCCACCAGGATTTCCCATTGCTCGAGTCACAGCCTCCCCTCTAACAGTCGAAGAAATTGCAGTTTTCCGTGACCTCGCCCCTTTCCGTTTTTGCCACTATCTTCTGCTCAGTGAGCACTAGAACCCCGCCATGCTCATACTGTACACTGTGGGCAACCGGTAACGTGCACAAATATATAGCACAAATTGAATTCCCTTACTCTATCTTATTTACTAGATCCAGAAAAAGTAAACCTTTTATGTTTTAAATTTAATTTATAAAAAATTTATATGAAGACTCTGCAATTATCATTTTTGAAGCATAAAACTGGGAGGACTTCTTAGAAAGAAGATGGTGGGGAGAAATTCTGGAGCTATCATGCTATTCTGTCCTAGAGCATCATTTTATGTGCAATATAATTTAGCCAAGTGCATTTCTGTTCAATAGTTTCTGTAGGAACGTAAGTTGGCACAATATTTTATTCTTAAATCATGCTGTGTCTCTGCACACATATACGACACTGGGACAGGTCCTTGGACAAAGGACTTTGGCTGATTCGAACGTGGAATCTTTATCTCTCCCTCATAAAACATTCATTAATATCACACTTGAGGAAATGCTATATTGGCATTTCACATGGATCTCAATTTGTGATGCATCCTGCAACTCTATGAATAATAATCTTGAAGCTTCTATTCAAAGAAGAAACTTAGAAGTTGAGCTTAAAATCCCATCAGATATTTTGCTATTCATTTTGCAGAAGCAACTAATTCATCATTTTACTCTAACTTCCCCAGAGTTTATTTTCCAGTGTATAAAAGAAAAAAGAACAAAGAAAACAAGAATAAATATAGAAGGGAAAACAGAAACAGTTATAATTTGGAACTTAGAAAGGTGTTTACATTGGTGAGTTACATCATCAACAATGAAACAAAATTCACATTTAGTTAAAAAATACCTTCCCCCATCTGAACACTAGTCACCATTGAGCATAAGAAATATGTTTTTTTCTGAATTTTATTTGAGTTTAAGCATGAAATTTTACCACAGTTGATAATATCTACCGTACCAATCTAGGCTACAATGGAGATAATGTGCAAGGGAAAGGATTATTTAAATATGCTTTGAAAAATGCAAAAATACTGTCAAATGTGAAGTATGATTAAGGTATAAATTTCAAAGCCATAGTAGCTGGGCACCTTGTAGAGAGGGTCAGAGACCAGAAATGACTGGCAATTTTCCCAGGCAGTGTGTAATTACTGCTCCATTTCCAGCATGAGCTTTCTCTTGACCCTTGGGAAGAATGGCACAGATGATTGGCTTGGAAGCTGCCAAGGTGGACAGCAAATGAAAAGTGCACTTTTCAGCTTAAAACAATGAGAGAAATGTCCCAGACCTTCCAAGAAGTTTTATGAGCAACAAATGTGACTCATAAAGAAAAGAAACTTAATACGAATTTCCTAGGGAATCAAAATCCTCTTTCAGTGGACCCCATTATTTAAATATATCAACCCTTGAAGACACTCTACGATTTCCAACAAAGGCATGTTATTTTTCTGCATCTGAGTCATTTGTAGACCAGATCTGTGTGTCTCAGTATTTCCATAGATTGAGGACAACCTCTTTAGTAATATTTAAAATCTAGTGACTCATAAAACTCCCTTAAACAGAGGGAGAAATTGTGAGTTTACAGGATTCCTCACACACACACACACACACACACACACACTCAAATTCCTTTTATCTGAATTTGTTTCTGTTCATTGGCTTTTATTTTGCTCCAATAGCACCATAGGCCCTTCAATTCTCAAATGGTACCTTCATATGATTTGAGTATCAGTGGAAAGTTCAGGTGCAGTAGAAGAATTTTTTTATTGCCTGGCTGCTGATGCTTGATTTGTCCTTATATGTCCGTATGTTAAAGCCCTTGTCCTCAGTCTGTAGGCTGTTGTGAGGTGGTGGAGATCATGGTTGAAACTTCGGATGCCCTGAGCCAAAATAAACCTTTGCCTTTATAATTATAATGCCTGATTTCCTCAGGCATTTTGTCACAGTAGCAGGAAACTAAGAAAATGATAAGTCAACTCAAATATTACTTTCTGGGTCCAGAAGTTTTCCATGAAGATATTACTCTAGTTAGAGAAATTCTCTGTGATGCTTTCTTCTATCTGGACCACTATGAAATTGTGTTCCGTCGTTCTCAATGATCCACCAGGGGGAAAAAAAAAACTTATACTGAATATTAACTGGTGTTAATGTCTTCAATAATTAAAACAAAGTTTACAGGCTTCTGACAGTGAAGCAATTGTCAATTTGACTTGATTGAAAGATTCCCGGAGAGGTGACTATGTCCAGAAGTGGTGCACTCCTCAGTGAGATCCAACCACAGATGTTCACACCTGACCATACTGGTCAGAGGGGGGCTTGTTGGAGACAAGAGCTTTTTTTGCCTTGCCCTCCCTCCCTGATTCCTTGGTGGAAGCCAGTATTGATCTGAAGGCATGAGCAAAAATAAACCATTTCTCCTTTAGGCTGTATATGTCAGATGTTTGGTCCTAGCAAGAGAATATACAAATTTCAACAAGGCCTTTAAAGATTAACTTCATTTTACTAAGAAGAAAATAACAATGAGGGGGAACATACCATGCATCTGCCTATGGAAACAGGTGGCTGTGATAAAAACTCGGAGTTACCGATGACCAAAATTGGGGGGAAAAATAAATTTTGCCTGTGAGAATATCTTCCAATCTTTATATTTTGATGAAATAAAAGATTAACTTCCTTTGGATAACAAGGTAGGAAATATGTTCTATTTTATAGAATTGAGGGATGTTAACATGAAAATATGTTTTTAAATTTTAATTCACTTAAAAATCCATTTAAAAAAAATCCATTTAAAAGTAAGTCACACTATTTTTCACAAACAAGGAATTTTTTCCCAAACAAGAAATCAAAAGAGGGAATTATTTAAATAAATGCTACACAGATCCATCTGGGTTATAATTATTCTTAAGTGTATAAGAAGGTATGTTGCTCAATGGGTTACTCCTCTGAAATTTTTTTAATTGAATTCTTTATTGGTACAATTTATATACATCTCAAAATCACATATAACATTGGGAAATTTGTACCAGTATATGCCACAAGATAATTCTCATTTTTACCCATATCCCTACCTACTCCCCCCTCCTCCCCCCTTACACATGCTCTTTTATTTTCTTTCTGTATCATATTTATTCCTTCCCCTCATCACATTCCCACACCAAGTTTCCTATAGAAATATTCCACTCTATAAAAGCTGTCCTACTTTCTAGAACTCATTTGCATCTACAGGTGTTCATGCCAAAGAGAAGATCCGGGAATTGTCTATCTGTGATCTATTGATTTCACTTATTA
>PVIC010031970.1:0-20993 GCA_004025085.1 Thryonomys swinderianus
TTGTGTTTTTTTTTTTTTTTTTTTTTTTTTTTTTTTTTTTTTTTTTTGCTTTTTGGAGACAGGGTCTCGCTTTGTAGTTCAGGCTGGCCCTGAGTCACTATGTAGCCCAGGCAAGCCGCCGCGAACTCAGCAATCCTCCTGTCTCTGCCTCCCAAGTGTTGGAATTACAGGCGTGAGCCACCACGTCCGGCATTGTGGTATGCGGTGTTGACTGTTGGTGGGCGTGAGTTTCCACGCCCAGCATTATATGTGGTTATCAGGGATCGAACTCAGGTCCTTGCGCTTGCGAGGCAGGCGCCGGAACCACTGAGCTAACCCTCCGGCCCTTCTTTGTAATCTTAAATAGATAACTTTTTTCTTTCTCTCTCTCTTTTATCTTTTTTTCACATAGACATGTCTTGGATAAAACTGCCTGTCTCATTGCAACCTTACCAAAAGTATATACTTTAAAATTTTTCTTCTATATGTGGTGCTAATTTATCTTGACTATAAAGAAGTTAGTTTTGTCATATGCCCAACTTAGCAGTTATTTTTACATTATAGTGATATAACCTATTTATGTGTTATTTTTTAATATTAATACTCTTCTTGTTCTTTAAATTTTAGTATTCTGTTTTTATAATAGGTGTTTT
Organism: Thryonomys swinderianus; assembly: GCA_004025085.1. Taxonomy (NCBI): domain Eukaryota; kingdom Metazoa; phylum Chordata; class Mammalia; order Rodentia; family Thryonomyidae; genus Thryonomys; species Thryonomys swinderianus. Next base: position 633 of record PVIC010031970.1, read on the forward strand.
ATTTCACATTTTCCACCTGTATTTTAATTTTGTTAATTTGCTGTAGAGAAAAGTTTGTGGTGATTATATAGTCCAATGTGTCCATCTTTTTAATTTGTAGGTTGTTTAATTTGCTATTATACTTATAAAGTATAATATTTACATATTCTAAGACCAAAAGACTACTCACTTTCACTTTATAGATATCATTTTATAGTTTTTAATTATAAAATTTAACAGATTAATTTGACTGAAATTAATTCTGGATTTGTGAAACGAAGCTTGCTACTTCTTTATTAGTTTAATTTATTTACTATTCCTCACTTTCTTATATCTGGCTACTATTCTATTATCTATAGTCTCTTACTTTCACCAGGATATCTGATGCTGGAAGTAGAATCATGGTCTATGTTTTCTGCAGGTGTGGCCAGTGACCAGAACAGTGTTCAGATGCATAACTGCTTCTGAATGAATATTTGTGAATATTTTGGGTTATTTGTCATCTCCAGCTTTGTTTGAGTATAATTGAAAAAACTGCTTATACTTAAAATATATAAAATATTTCAATATACATTGTGAATGATTGATGCAATCAAGCTAATAAACATATTCATTACCTCACACAGTTACTATTATTTCATGTTTGTTGCAGGGAGATTTAAGACTCTTCTCTTAGCAGGTCTCAAGTACACAATACACTATTATTAACTGCAGTCATCATACTGTGCATAACACCACAGGGCTTACTTACAACTGAAACTTAGTACCCTTTGAGCAATATCTCACTATTCTCACCATTTCTTCCACCCAAACCTCTTTGTTCCTATGAGTTCAACTTTTTAAAACTCAACATAAAATGAAATTTTCCACAAGAAACAAAGTTTAAGACCTTGTGTTGATTATAGTCCATTTTTTCAAACTCTTGGAAGCAAGTGCTCATGACTATGACTCAAAGCACTGGAACTGCTAATAATCCATTGTGTATATGAAGTAAGCATCCAGAAAAGGATGATTCATTAGGCACATTTGAAATTGAACTTAACATTGACACAGATTTTAGATTCATCTGGAAATTTCAATTGTTCATAGTACAAACAAAAGAGTCTGTGGAAAAAAGACATAGAACTATTGATCTTTACATTAAATGTTAAATTTTTAGTGAGAGTATATTTTATATGCCAAGTGTTATCCCCATTAGAGTCTTCAAAACAACACTCTTAAAAACATTTTTGGTATCTCATGAAAGAATTTTCATACTTGTGTAAAAATAACTTAATTGTACCAATTAAAATTTAATTATATGATGAAAGCTTAATTATGCCAATTTTATTACTGCTATACATAAACTCAATAAATTTGTGGACTTTTTTCTCTCCTTGAGCAAATAAAATGTTACATATATTTGACTCAAAATATCAACAAGTTTCTCTAAAAATTTTCTCTTTTTGATGTAACACATAAAACATCACTAAACCTTGAAAAGATGAAGTACAATGAATATTTCTTGGTTAAATTGTCAAGGGATTTTGCTTAAGCAGAAACCCCACTTATGAAAGTAATATTTTATATCTCTTATTAAAATAAATAGAAATCATACCTAAGATCCAGAAGGCAGTCAAGCATAAACTGAATTTCTAAGTCTTTTAAGGGTATTCTTCTGAAAATCTGAAGTCTCCATTTTCACCAAATGCTATGTAACGTTTTTAAATCCTGGAGAAAGAATACATTGTGATGAATAAATTATACAGAATTACTTAAAAAGTAGTTTAAAGACAAGCAAAGACTCCATGATTTCTTAAATGTTGTTTACAAGTTTTACTTTCTTTATGGAAAAAATATTTTCCTGTACACCAAATATAGACTTTTGCATAAGGAAAACCAACATCTTTCTATAGTAAATTTGACTAAGTTTTTTTGAGTGATGTATTTATATCACTGCTTTCCTTAGAGTAATTATTTATGTTGTGAAAAGCACAATTTTCCATGAAATAAACCTCTCCACTTTATTACTCATTTGAAATGGGTTATAAAACAACACAAAGGGCATTTATTCACTGAGATACATAATAAAAAACATTGGGTGTAGGGTAAAAAGATCTATATTCTGTTTGAACTTCTGCTGCTGTTCCTGCAACTGTTGCCAGTAACTATAGCTGTGCTTCTTGTTGATTTAAATGAAACTTATTGTGTTTATTTGAAACTTACACTATGGCGGCAGGAGATACATATAAACAGCAAAATGCTTAGTAGGAGAGCAAACGCACATATCTAGCACATCACATAGGTGGATTTGGTGTGTGACAAAGGCGTTTAAAATCTACTTCTTTAACAAGAATTTCGAATGCAATACAATTTTCTTAAGCCTCTATATCCAGTGACTGTAGCAAAGGCTTTACTGACATCACTTCACTTAACCCTTTCAGAAACTCATTGCACAGATAAGTAGTAGCCTAAAGCCCCAGAGGTTAAATAACTTTTACAAGTCAAAAATTCCTGATATCCGGTGTGATGATCTTGTGCGGTGGGACCTTCGGGAGGTGATTAGGTCACAAGGGTGAAATCCTCATGAGTGAGTTGAGGACCCTTGTAAGTGGGTCCCCGGAGATCTGCCTCCTGCTTCTGCCATGTGAGAACCCAGGAGGCCACCTCTAAGGAGGAGCGTGTAGTTCTCACCAGGTACAAAAGCTGGCTCTCTATCCTTGGCCCTCTCAGCCTTCATATCTGTAAGAAATAAGTTTGTTATTTATATACTACCTCGTTTATGGTATTTTGTTGAAGCAGCTCAAATTAATTAAGACATGTGGCAAGCAGTCATGCTGGAATTTGAATTCAGCTTTTTCTGCTCTGGATGCTTAACTATGTTATTGTCTAGACCGCACTATCCTCATCGATAAGTGAGGGGCATTTCCGTGTAGGGTCTGAGTGTTGGTTGGTCCCCAAATTCTTTCTTCCAAAATATAAAAGCAATAAAATCTAAATACACTGGTTGAAACAGAAACGAGAGCCCCAAGTACTCCCCGTCAGGGGCTCGCAGCTCACTTTGCCCCTGAAGACTTATGAGGAGTCATAAATCTATAGGGCTCCGTGGAACATTATTTGAAAACGCCAGGTATTGTGAGCTGCTATTAAAATAGTTTCCAGCATGACAAGTTCCTGGTTAAGTGAAGAAACATGTGCGTGTTTTTCTAATGCTAACTTTCAGAAGAAACAGTCTGCTCGGCGGCTTTGAGCTTCTCCGGTGAGGGCAGACAGAGACTTTATGCACTTGTATACGTAGGAAGAGATGAAGCCGTCACTTAAAGCAGCAATTTGTGGAAACAGAGGAAACATAAATATTGAATCTGACTCTTGACAGAAAAAAAAAAATCTAATGGATATAAATAGCAATTTTGAATCATTGGAAGGCAATTTATATCTCTCATTTCTTTCACTGTGTCACACTGGTCCACTTTTGCTGGTAATATCACTTTTTAAGACCATGAGAAATTAAAGCCAGTGAGTGGATGAAATCTTTTAATTCATTTATACTTTATGTGAGTCCAGCTATTGTCTCGGGCAGCATCATCTACCACCATCTTGAATTTTAGTTCTCTGTGTGTCAGTCTTTGGGAAGGAAACCGAGAGGTAAGAAAGCTGCTTCTGAAAGCAACAGTGGAAAAATGTGCTCCAAGGAAATGTGAAAAATTCAACTCAGCCAACATACACTGAGCACTAAATATGTGCAAGTCACTGTGCTGGAAGATGCTAAAGAGATAGGAGAGAATCAAAACAGCATCTCTGTTCTCAGGGGGCCTCTCAATCTTGTGGGAAACAAAGATGTGCCACAACAGTCCAATTAAATCCAAGTAAATAATTAAAGTGCATGGCAAAAAGTATCAAGTGCCAGGCTGAGAAAGCGATCAGTTTGGAACATCAGAACACTGCTTGGCATCTCAGCTGGTCTCGAACAAGAGAAGACGTGGGAAGAGAACCTTTAGGTTGGTGCTTCATCGGCACTCTGGCCTGCTGACTTTGGATTTCACTGAAGGACATTTTAATTTTAAGTCCTCTTGATGATGTTCTTCCCTGTGGCTTCAAAGAGATATTCAGCCCTCAAAGGGAATGTGAGTAGCAATGACACCACCATGGGCACAAGAAGGTGAGGGGGACTCGAGGTCACTTCCTTTTTACTATTCGTGTGCCAATCCAGTCATTCGCATAGCTATACACCCCTTCAGAAAGCTCAGATCTGACCCCTCTTCCTTCAGCTGCGCTACTTCCAACACTAAGTCACCATTCCTTCCTGTTTGAATTATTAGGAGGCAACTTAGCTGTCTCACTACTTCTCGTTCTTGATATTTAGTGCCTAAACTTTTTCCCCAGGGAATAACAACCAAAGGAGTTTGCAAAATTCAAAGTATGATTACTCCTTTTTCAATGGCTTTTAGTTGCCTTCAGTCAAGAACTGAAACAATGGATGGCATAGCTTGCCCGGACTTTACCCAGTCTCTAAGGAGCTCTCTGAATCTACCCCTCACAATTCCTCCACTTACATACTATCCTACCTGTGCTATGCTGCACGATCTAAACAACATTATACTACACTACATTATTGTACTCACACTTTTTGGATCTTTGAGATTCATGTTTTTTTCTCTATTCCATTCCTTTGAACTAAATCGCTGTGTAGAATTTTCTAAATCCATCCCTATTCTTTGCCTGAATATCTCATTTGTCTCTTGGTTCTAGATGCTTTTTCCCAGAGATTTTCTCTGACTTTCTGCTCTGGATTCCCACAGTCACCTATAATTATTCCCAATATATCCCATATCACTATGTATTATATTTATTTATCTATATCATCCACAAATCTAGGATTGTGTTTTATGAACAAAAGAAGAGAAGGAAAGAAGGGAGGAAGGGATGGCGGGAAGGAAGGAGGGAGGGAAGAAAGAAGTTAGTGTGCCAGAAATTATACCCACCCTCCTGTCCAAAAGACAACATAAGAGTAACACAGCAGCTGAAAAGCCTAAAGAATATACATCCAAGGCAGCTGTGGTGGTAGACCCGAGTAACAGCAGACCCCCCCCCCAGTGCTGAAAGTAGAGGGACACCATGATTTGGAAGCTAGTCCAGGCTCCCCAGTAAGTTCAAGACCAGCCTAAATGACATAGCAGAACTCTTTCTCAAAATAATAATAATGATAATAATAAAGCATGTCCAATAAAAAAGTATTCTGCAGCCAGGCGTGGTGGCTCACGCCTGTAATCCCAGCACTCAGGAGGCAGAGGCAGGAGGATTGCACTGAGTTCGAGGCTTGCCTGGGCTACATAGTGAGTTCTGGGCCAGCCTAAACTACAAAAGGAGACCCTGTCTCAAAAAAAAAAAAAAAAAAAAAAAGATTTCTGCAAAGAATTCTATTTCATTGGAAATTAATAGTGTGGGCCTCCTCCTTTTTGCAAGGATGAAGAGTAGAATAAGTATGAGTATATGTCTATTAATGAAATTTAAATTTTGCTTTTAATTAGTGCTTAACTTTGCATAGTAACAGATGGGTAAAACTAGATAAACATATCTGGATCTTGAATCCTACACAAGCTAAAATGAAAGCTTTGTTTTTGGTATGTAGACATAGCACTGATAGAGTTACAAAAGGAAGGAAATTTGAAAATTAGACTAAGTCATCTTCTCATTAAGAATTAAATTCCTCCTCGGGATATGTGACATTTTGCTTAAACTGACCTTATTCAGAAAGACTATGAGAAATCTTCAGCCACTGATATTTATTCACGCATAGAACTAAGTTTATAAAAGTTGATAATCAGCCAACAGCCAGATACTATTATTTTAGAAAGTAATTTTCTTTGACAACATTTGAAGCATTGTCTTGTCTCTTTTTTTCATGGTATCTTTTAAAATCTGAAACTGTAGTTGTATAATAGCAAGAGATTCTTGCTAGCTCTTGGAAGGCTTTTTATCCATTTTTCTTTAACTACTCATAGGTTTCAAGTTGACTACAACCCAGCAACCTCTCACTGTCTCAATCTGCACTGCCTTTCACTGAGAATAAGGGCATGAGAGGAGAAAAAAATTACAAAAAATAAAAAGCAGTGTGTTTAAAGAGATTTGAATAAGATATTTTAGTAACTCAGTTTCATGTCACCATCTTGAAATTTTACAGCAGTCAGCAATGTAAACATGCACTTGACAAATGCCAGCAGCTTGCAAAGTTCTTCTACTTATTCAGCGAGGCAGATGTTTCATTTAATACTCTTCATGCTATAGATTGGGTTATTCTCTCTCTCTCTCTCTCTCTCTCTCTCTCTCTCTCTCTCTCTCTCTCTCTCTCTCTCTCTCTCTCTCTCTCTCTCCCCCTCTCCCTCTCTCCCTCTCCCTCTCTCTCCCTCCCTCCCTCCCTCCCTGTCTTCTTCCCTCTTTATCTCTCTCTTTTTAAGAAAGTCAAGGGAAAAAATTCCTTGACATGCTACTAATATCATCTCACACTGTGGGCCAGATGCTGAAAACTGCAAGGGCTGCAGCTTGGTTTATGTACTAGATTGAGGGGGGAAAGAATTTTGTTTCAGAATGAGTCTCAGCTTGATGATTTGTTTCTGTAATCTAAACATGAGTCAATGAGTAAAGCAGTACCAGCCCAACTTCAAAAGGGTCTCGAGAGTAAGTGCTTTAAAATGGAACGCATCTGGAGGGGCGCCTTGCGGTACCCTGACCTACCACATCTAGACCAAACAGGATGCGGCTCATGGGTAATGGCTTCAGTGAAGGACCCTTTCCACAGATTGTTGGCAAAAAGCTTACCTATTAAAATTCTCTCATGTTGGGATGAAGATCTTTGACCTGCTTTTCCCATTCTACTTTTTACATAGTTTGCAGTATTTGCCTTTAGTATTATGACCATCTTTCAAGTTCTATACATTTCCCTGCATCTGTGTGGTTCATAATTTTAGAGAATAAAGTGCTATTAAGCTTCTAGTCATTACAGATTGGTAGCATTTGAAGGAGCTTCGGAAAACACTCAGCTTCCTCTCCTGATCTGTACATGAGGCAATAGGAACTCAAGAGAGATTTTTAAAGAAATCTTTGTTATACTGTGTGTGTGTGTACTATTCTGAAAATAAGTGAATGGGAACTGAGTCTGTCCTGTATCTGTGGTTTGTTGTGCCTCTAAAGTTCTATGGCTTTCTAAAAGAGTTCTAAATGGAAAAATGACTCCAGTGAGCTTGAGAATAAACAAGAATATCCTGGCACTATTTCCCTGAGTTAGTTACAAGGTCCTTCAGCTTCCCATTGAATCTTTGCTCTTACAAGGGCTCCACTTGGACTTTTCTTTTCCTTTTTGACTCTACCATAAACATTGTGCAGTAGGAAGATACGATATGATATATAAGTACAATGAAAGCCTTTTGCAGCTTAGAGTGCTATTTCCAATACCAGTGTCGGTTTCTGAGTAGAGCATATGTCTTTTGAAATTAGCTAGATTGTCAGGGAAAAGAATTTTGTTTCTTGCTAATTTTATCTTTCCTCATTGGATAAACCCACATGCAAGAATCATACCAATGCTGCCAAAGGTTAGGTGGAGAGTTCCTATCAAGCCAGACAAAGGCTTGTAAACCCTGTTTTCTAGTATTCCACGCAATCAGCATGGTTACAGAAAGTCTACAACAGGAGGATATCTGAAGCACAGAAGCCTAGAAACCATGAATTCAGGAATAGGGGGCTGCAATGTGCTAAATGCTATTTATAAGATACAAGAACTCACTAGTAGTGTTATCTTTCTAGTCATTACAAAACCCTACTTCAACAAATTAAATCAGCAGAGGTATGCAAAAATAAAGTATTGTGAATAGATAATGCTCATTTTCTCACCACGGAAACTATCACTATTGGACGTGAGAAGAACCATAAAGAATGGCTAAAGGCTTTCATATAATTCATTAACTAGACTACAAGGCATTGAAGGCATCTTATTTGACTTTGACTATCTAAAATGTGTCCATGTGCTTTCATTAATGAATGTTTAGTGAAAAATAAATAAATGAAAACACTTCAAAAAAGAAAGTGTTAGTGGTAAATGTACAGAAATAGGTGTGACTTGTGTATTTCACTATGCTTTTATGTTTCATTACTTGTTTTCTGAAGAGATCTAACAACTTAATACCCGTTCATTTACTTACATAAGGAATCACAAACACTAACATTTTAATTTCTGGACAGCATTTTTCCTTTTAGAAAGAAACAATAAAAGGATTTTGAAATTTCTTTTTCCTCTTCCATCCCCTTATCTCCTTCTTCTTGAGAATTAACCATTTCTTGAAAATTAGAGTTCATTGTTCTATGTTTCCATCATTCCAGGCTATTTTAAATGTATGTATTTTAATATGTATGTATTTATATTTACATATATTGATTTCTATTATATAATGCATAGGATAATTTTGTAGGCTTTAAAAATTAGCCTAGCAGAATTAACTTGTGTCATATACTGGTACAAATTCCCCAGTGGTGTGTGTGTGCTTGTGAGCTGTATATAAAATGCACCAACAAAAAATTCAATTTAAAAAAATTAGCCTAGCAGTATTTCTATTTATATCTCTCTTAAAATTTTATTTTTACACTGCATGTGGAGGCTCACACCTGTCATCCCAGCACTCGGGAAACAGAGACAGGGGTTTGCCGAGTTCGAGGCTTGCCTGGGCTGCATAGTGAGCTGAGGGCCTGCCTGAACTGCAAAGTGAGATCCTGTCTCAAGAGAAAAATTATTTTTATATATTTTATTTTAGAATATATTAATGTTGAAAAGTGAAAATGTATTTATATTATTTGGATCTCTATAGAGCATTCAAAAGTATGTATATCTTTTACTATATTATGTGCTGGCATATTACTCTTCAAACTTTTCCAAATTTAAATTCTAGATAATTAATTTTATATATGATTTCCTGTTTTCTCGCATCTTTATTATTCATTATTTTCATACCTTAGGAATGTTACAAATGGTGATGGAATTTTTCTCTGTTGTCTAAAACTGTCTCAGTGCTGGATAGCCTCTGGCCAGCCCAGCCCCATGTCATCTTCTTGCAATCGGGCAAGTGTGTCACATACAGAAAAATACCTCCAGTACTGCTTGTGGATCAAAACAGTCGTCACGTTTCTCACTGCTTTACTTCTCCATTGGATTTTAACTACTTTGATACACATCAAATAGTACAATGTTCTTTTTTAATGATCTTGATACTATTTTTTTTTGCCAAAACTGACAGAAACAAAGAGGAAAAAACTTACTCTACTATAGAAAACAGACAACAAAAATGAGCTGCTGTTTTCTGTATGATGATAAGGAAAGCTCCTAACATCTCCTCTTCATATCTCTTTGCCTCTGAGACAATATGTCAGATGATTTAAAGGGATAGTGAGTTGTTTTCAGATTTTAATAAATTCAGAAATTTTAATGATGGTGTATAAATTTCTGTATTTATAGAAGAAAAGAATCATAAGCATAAAACTGGATTATTGACAAACAGCCCAGTTTTTTTACAATGCAAAACATTCTAGTAATTATCACTAAAACCACTCTCTGAAATTAAGAAGTACTGTCGATAAATAAGGAATAGAAATGCCATTTCTTAACATTCTAAGGGCAAATATATCTACCTATTATCCTTTTCACTAACCTGACACAGTGACAATGGAATAGGAGGTTGTCACAGAATAATAATACCTGGCTGAGAAATTAATACTGAGGTGAAGCAGAAGCATTTATCAAAAATAAGTGTCGAAGTGAACAAGAAATGGTTATTTTTTTCAAAGTGAGAGACATTGATCCTGTGATAATGTTCTATTAAAACGACTTTATTTCTGTTACACCCACTGACAGATTTCGACATAATTATTTTTAAAAATAGAATTTGATCTGCTATGGTCCAATTCTTTTCTTATAAGATGTTTTTTACCAACTGGTGCTTCTGTGAAGCACTTTGACATGTGTCTTTGAGGTTTCAAATGAGATGAGAATGCAGAACTTATGCATCTCTTAACCATCCTTCCTTCTCAGAACCTGAGTTTTAGTCTCCTTTTATGACGTGTTATAAGTTACAGAGTGGCTCTGAGGAAACCTTGAAGAGTGATGTTCCACATTAAGGCTGTCAGCCTATGCATTGCCTTCTCTATTAGAGGCCTGCCTCGGCTTCCATTTTTCAGATTTCTAAAGGATCATGACATCCACCACACCATTCACAGACATCTCTTGAGTGTAGGGAAAGCACTGTTGAACTTCATTCTTAACCCCATTGTATTGTACAGGTGAAAATGTAACATTCAATTACAAAAATTTAGGACAGCCTCACATTGGCCAGTTCAAGCCTCTATAATTTGTCTTTTCTACAAATTAATAGTTAGCAGCCCTACACTTAAAAGATTATAGATGTCTACAAGTATTTTTTATACAAAGGGCTGCCAGATTAATAGAGTGTAAAATTATAAAAATAATGTGAAAATTATAAAGTATGGTAATTTAGAAAATCACATTCAAGGTAGGACAGGTGTTAGAGTTACCTTTGTATTCCCACAAAGACCATTCCCGAAGCTTGTGTGTAGTATATTTTCAATTAATTGTCATTAAGTAGTAACTAAAAGGGTGATGCTTACAAAAATACAAAAATTCTATTATTTTACGTGGTGGCGGAGCAGGCAACTTAGGATCACCATTACCCAGACTCTCTTTCTAAATAAACAGTGTCAAGTAACAAGAAAAAAATGTGTTTTTCAGTTTTGAAATCTAGCCAATGAGTATCTCTCAATAAGACAGAAATATGTCCATAGAACTTGGATAATCCTTGGAAATCTTCTCATAGAAGCTTGCATTTAAAACAGTCTTTGTAAAGATAGGAAAAGTTCCAGTCTTTCAGAAGAACATCATTTTCATGTGGTCAAAGGCAATATTTTGAGCATATGATATGATCCATCATTTCATTTATTAGTTCATTCTTTCTATATTTGCATTTATTTAAAGAATATTGGTAACTTTATCAGTAAGTTAAAGAATGGATTCCTTGTAATTCATAAAACACTCTATAATGTTGCTTCAATAAATATTAACCAAGTTTTTATTCTATATACGTAGTACATTTTCATACAAAAGTATTTCTAGAATTTCAATTCTAGTCCTTTGATGCTTCCCAAAAGTGACATTTTAGCACAAACTATGCAAAAAGGAGAAATAGTCACTCAGTCTATGGAAATACAATAAAGGAATATCAAGTATAATTTACAGTAAGACATTTGCTGTGGAATAGTCTACCAGACTTTTTATAATATGTATCCAGTGGATGCCCAATAAATATTAACTGGTAATAATGATTAGTAGGAAAAGCCTTTGGACTTGCTCTGAGAAATAAAACCATAATATATATCTGGTATGTGAATTGCATTTCACTTGGTAAACAGAGGCAGTGTGCACTGATTCTAAGTGATCATTAGTGTTCTGTGCCTTGTAAGGTGATTTTCTGCCTTTGTGCCATGGTGTTTTATACCTTGAGCTTCACACACTGCCCACCTCCTGTGTAAAATTTACACAAGCATTGAAAGATTGTGGAATACCCAAGGAAATCATTTTTCAGTCGATTGAGTTCTTAATGGAAAAAGCTCTCTGAATGCTATCGTACAAATTAGAAGATCCCCTGCTTTCTAAATAGTTCAATTGAAACCAGCTTTGTATTTATCCTTCAGGTCATTCAGGCTGAAATGCTGTTAAGTCTTAAGTCCAAAAGTCAGACTTTTAAAGGTAAAATGTCAAGTCCTTTTAGACTTCAACTGACCTTTTAAACCAGATTAGGGATTTGAAGCATTACACATGGATTTCCACATTTTATATCCCCATATTTAACAAATGATCAAATGTAACTCCCAAGAATACTATTTTTACAAGCTTGACATTTTGTGTCCAAGAGGTAGCTGTCTGACTCCTTTTACATAAATTTATTGGTGGGGAGAATTCTGTGAATTCTTTGGTCTTTCCCACCCCTATTCACTTGAAAAAAATTTATGTGTTTTACTCTATAGTGGACTACAATCAACACTTTAAATCAATAGAGCACAGATAGGTAAATACCGGATCTTCTCGTTGATATGAGCACCGGTAGATGCAAATGAGCTCTAGTAGTATTACAATCTTTTCAGAATGGGAAATTTCCAAAGGAAATTTGGTGTGGGGATATAATGAGGGGAACGAATAAATATGATTCTGAAAGAAAATAAAAGAGCATGTATATAGGGGGTGGGGAGGTGTGGGTGGGGATATGGGTAAAAATGAGAATTGACTGTGTCATATATTGGTACAAATTCCCCAATGTTATCTGTGAGTGTGAGATGTATGCAAAGTGTACCAATAAAGAATGCAATTAAAAAATAACACTGTAATCATTAAAACATCCAAGACACTGAAGTGTGTGTATAAATATATATATATATAATGTTTATATATATATAGGTTTATATATATATGTATATATATGTGTGTGTATGTGTATACTTATGCATCTCTTAACTTTATATATATGTATACATACATATGTAGTTCAGTTCAGGCTGAACTTGAATTTATTATGTAGCCCAGACTAGCTTCGAACTCATAATGATACTCCTGGGTCAGCCTCCTGAGTGCTATAAATTCAGGCCTGGGGTACCACACCCAGTCATCCAAGTCTTTGTAATTTTTAACTCAAGGGCCAATAAGATGAAGGTAGGTTGGTAGATCATGTATCATGGTGATGATGGTGAATGCCCCACTACCTCTCACAGGTTATAAGTTGCTGGAGGACTTCTTTATTTTTGTGTTCTCCATGAAATTTTACCCATAAGTATTTTTCAATACTAATTTTCCATTTATCCTGGGACTGTTGGCTACTGTTGGTCTTCTATGTTGGTTCTCAGCCCTTGCTGAACATTAGTTATCTGGTAAGATTTTAAAGGGGACATTAGGAAAATCAAAAAGCAATGATGAACCCTGTTGAACTAAATCAGAATCTCTGAGACTAGACCCTGCCATCCGTGGTTTTTAATGTCTCTGAGTAATTTCTACATGTGACCAACTTTGTATTGCATCTCAGAGAAATCTAAGAACTACAGAGAGAGAGAGAGATTTTCATATAAATTTTGGATAAATAAAAACAAGGAGAAAGAGGATTTATTTTAGCACTTTGGACATAGCTTCTAATATTTCACACTTGGAGAGATGTCCCCCTCATTAAGATACTTCACAGTTTTCCAGCTTGTACGTTTGCGATGGCTGTCATTGTGAGAGTATAAACTAAGTATAAAGAAAAAGACAGACGCTAACTCTGCCTTTTAGCTTCTGCATTCCTCTATGTCCTTCACTGCTGACTTCTGCATCTTTTCCAGAAGTCAAGAGAAGTTCGGCAGCAACTCCACAGGGCACGTGTACTTTCAAATACCCATGACAATCTCATTTCTGTGGAGTGATGGTTATGATGATGAACATTTGCCTTTTAAGCTATCTGTGGACAGTGCAGTATTTAAAAGCAGGATACACATATCAATAAGAATGAGAAGACAGAAATACAATGGACATCATTCGGATATATAAAGGGCCAGTTTAGATATGAAGACTCTGAGTGTGAGCTATTTTACATAACCATGGATTTTTGATCAGTTGACTACTGTAATGCCCCAAAAAATCATTTTTGAGAGGTCAAAACATCTGAATTTCCTCGGATACCACACAGAAGGGCTTTGACCCCCTGTCTGATATTACAGTCTCTTGGTCCTAAAGTCCTCTAGGTTTCTGTTAAGGATGTTAGGATAGCTAGAGAACTTTCCAGGCATACCTCATGGTTCACTAAATCAGGAAATGTCAGATGTTAGAGTTTCAAAGAGAATCTATTTGACCTGTATTTTGAAAAATAAGTATGACCAGAATAACACACAAAAAAAATCTTCTTTACATTTTAGGATATTGTATAAACAGAGATAAAAGTAGAGTAATAGACAAACTAAAGGAATGCAGAGTGGTGCATTTGTGGTGATGTGGCTTAACTCTGTGACTTAACAAACTATAGAAAAAAATGTTTTTCCATCTTGATGTACAATACTGAGCATGTTTGAATTACTCTCTACAATTAAAGTGGTTTTGGAAATGACCGAAAAGTAATCTAGCTCAACTTCAAGATTGTGGAGCCAGTGCCAGGCGTGGTGGCTCACACCTGTCATCTCAGCACTTGGGAGGCAGAGGCAGGAGGATCTCTGAGTTCCAGGCTTGCCTGGGCTACAGAGTGAGCTCAGGGCCAGCCTGAACTATAAAGCAAGACCCTTCTCAAAAAAATAAATAAATAAAAAGATTCCGGGGCTAAAAGTAATAATAAAAGAAATAAAGAAATGCTAAGAACTGTAGATGGTGACTGAATCAGAAATAAAACACAAATATTAACCTTGGAGAGCTGAGTTTTACTCTTAAATGACACTATTTCTCAGTCAGGCCTAAAAAGCTGGTGAAAAAAAGCACGTATATCTATAAGGACATAATTTGAAATAGTCACTTAAAATGAGATTTCTTATTAGAAAATTTCACCAAGTCTTAATTTCCAGCAATAACAGAATGACAATGACAACTCAATCCACATAACTTAGAGAAGTGATTTCAGCTCAATGATTACCTCACATTTTGGAACAGTTCTCCTAGAGTATTAATGATTTCTCCATGGGAAATGTAGCCATTTTCACTTTTTCTGGTGAATGTTCTTCTGCATTAACAATAACCTTCTTATTTGAATTGCAGTAAAGATTTTTAACAGTCCAAAACAAGCAATCAGTTAAATCTTTTTTTAAAATACCCAAAATAATTTTGTTCAAACAAAAACCCATCCATCAATATCCATAGTAGCACTATTCCAAAAAGCTTAAAGATGGAAACATCCTAAATATATTGGCGAACTAATGAGGAAACAAAATGTGACATATGAATATAAAGGAATATTATTCACCTGTAAAAGAGAATCACATACTGGTATATGTGGCAATGTGGGTGAATCACAAAACATGTTTAGTGAAAGAAACCAGACATAACAGATCATCTATACCTTGTATCCACTCATGAAATATTCAGAAAAGACAAATCCATAAGGGGCTGCAGAGGCTGAGGGGAAGAGAATGAGAAATATCTCCTTCCTGGCTACAGAACTTCCCTTGGGCATATCAAAATATTTTGGAGCTAGTGGTGCTTGCTGAACAACACCATAAACTTTTAATGCCACTGAAACGTATGGTTATTGCAAGTTATACTTCTTTTCATTTACGAGTTTAAAAGTAGACATATTATTTAAAAGTAATATTTTCATAAAAACACAGGATTGTGGTGGATAAGCATAATTATGTCAGTTTCCCTGGCTTGGGACTCCACTAGGGGATTTGTAAGGTGTAATCTGTGTATGTCCAGGTGGATGGCAGAAGCATGACCATGATACTCACATGGTCTCTGGCTTCTTCCTCTGTAGAACCATCCATCTGCCCTGACTCCCAGCTGCCATGAAGCTCCACCACAACTTTCTGCCGCGTTATTTCTGCCTCGAAACCAACCAACCATTGACTGAATCCCCTGAAAGCATGAACCAATTACCTTCTTTAACTGTGGAAGACGAATATCATGTTGTAGACATGGGAAGCTGACCAACATAAGTATGCACCCAGGCTGGAAGTACAGATTACTGTTTATTTCCTGTTCTTGGTAAACACTCAGATCCAAACGACAGTTCAGCCAATGTTCATTTGCCTGCATAAAACATGAAAAAAGAAATATAGGTTAGAGTAAAATGAAAAGTTTCTATAAGATGGAAATGAACCAAATATCTGAGGAAGTTGATAGACTTTTCCCCAGAAACAATTGTATCCTCATCTCTCCTGGTTGCTTTACATGCAGTTTTTGTCTAGTACAAGATAAAAGCTTAATTTGGGGGTTCTCTCTCAAAATGGAATTAGAATAAGAGGTTCTGTTTTCATAAACTATCTCCTTTATTTTCTCTGGTCAGCAATAAAGACTTCAAAGATGAAACAAGATGTTCAGAGTGCTATCAAGAATTTATAGCACAATATTATTTAAAATAATTCAAAAGATAAAGTGTTTCAGTATCACATGAAAATAATATGGATGATATTTGTTAAGTACTAAGTAGCACTGCAATGTTTCATGCAGAATATTGTATACCACTAATGACTGGATAGAGTTAAATTTTTTAGCCCTACATAGTACTTATGTTGAATGCAATAGTTGTCAGGTAAACAGCCATTCCCTCTAATGACTGAGACTCAGAAAAGAGAAAGAATAGCCATAAAACACAATCTTTTTTTTTTCTTCTGTGCATAGAATGTCACTCAGTAAAACAGTTTAGTTCTTCTTTTAACTTTTATTCAAAGTAAGCATTGCAGTTGAGTAGCTATGAATATGCTGAGGCCGAGGGACATAAAGACACATTTGTTATATTCTGTGTTCTTAAGAAACTCAAACCTAGAATTAAGTGTGATGTTAGAAAACTGGTAACTAATAGCGTAGTCTATTAATTGATACTAACTTCAGAATTGAATAACAACTAATAACTCCCCAGCCCAGAGTTGAAGAACGGTGTCAAGTTCTGGCATTTCCAGTTGCTGGATGTATGTGTGGGCAAATGATTTACATCCTTGAAGCTCTGTAGCCTCCTTTGTATTGTAGTTAGTGTATGTTGAGCCCTTGACCATGCATCAGTTTTCTGATTATCTCCTGTGTATTAATCACTCAGTCCTCACTAAAAGCCTCTCATCACTTTAATTCCTGAGGAACCTAAAATATCTAATGTTCAAGTAGCTCATTCCATGTCTGAAAGATAGGGAGGAGGCCAGAAAGCTGGCAAAAGTAGGTTACTTACTAGCAAAAGAAGCTACCTCTTCAATGAAAATAAAAGAAGATAAAAGGGCAACATTGATGTGCTTAGCACAGAGTGTGACATAAAGTCAAGCTGTAATGTTTATGTACAGCCACCCATAGTATCACTGTGGTGCATGCTTATCACTTAGACTCCAGTCTACTTGTATGTGGAAGAAAATGAGGGGTAGGCTACAAATTAGTAATATGACAAATCTCAGTACAACTCAAATACATCTTTCTTATTAGGTAGAATAATATTGATTTCTGAAAATTGGCAAATACACACTAGTTAACATTACTTTCTCAGCACACCCAGATGTGTAGAAAGGTTTTCTGATATTTCTGATCTTCAGAAGAACTGAACATACATAGAAAATATCCATGCTCTGAAAAAATATATAGTCAGCTCAGTGAAGGAGGAGAAATAATCCCTTCCCCAAACCCCCAATGGTCACTTTTTCCCTTTAAGATGGAAAAAAGTATCTTGTTTTACTTTACACTTTTATTTCTTAGTTTCATGAGGAACAGAAAGAAAAATTTTTAAAAGGCAATGGTGTCTGTTTCCACTTTCAACAATGATGAGTTTGCCCTGTCAAGAGAGTCTCCAGAAAAGCAGTTTTTCAATCTATAAAACATGGTAATTATTTCTTTCAAATATAGTAGTATGAATGTTAATTAAGCAATGTTAGATAAATACCATGAGATCCACAGATGAAAGATGTTGCTGGAAGCTGATAATTATTTTTTTATTATTATGTCCATCCTGGAAGACCTAAGAGGGTTGATTTCTTCCTGTTAATAATTCCCATTCTTTCCAAATAATTGTTGGTTCAAACATGCTGGCACCATAGGGAAATGTTCTAGCCAGCTGGGAACACTGCTTGAATCTTACATCTTTTCTTTCTTTAGTCTTTACGTTTCAGTCTACACATTTCCTGCTGTTTTAGTCTGTGGTTTAGCAGTAAGAAATAAGGATTTTCATTTTCTCTGTCTCTCTTTTTAATTAACACCCTATTTCACTTGTTATCGTGGATATTTTTTTAACAGAGAAATTGCAACATAATCACATATTTATGAAATTTTCAGGAACGGAGGTGACAAAGTTAGCATTAATTCCAAGGCTTGAGCTATTTGCATTGGTGGAACCCTGAGCCAAGCTGAACAAAGACCAGGCAGTGTTGGGGGGTGGGGGGTCCGCTGCTGAGAAGCTGAGCCAGGGCCCTTCACTGCACTGGCTTTTAACCCTTCTTAGCAATGCGACTTCCTGAAAAATTACATTTCAGGTTACTGAATGGATCTTAAACTAACATTCCCTTTCAAATATTCCTAAGTTTAAGAAACTTACGGGGAAGGGACAAACAAAAATAAAGGTTTCAAGCAGTGCTAGTACAGATTATAACACTTCTTAAAAATTTGTCTGCATTCTTTTTCTAATAAAATTTAAAGACATACTTCACATATTGATACTGAGCTTTGTATTCAGTGTTTCTTATGATCAAAAAAGTCTCTAAAAATTCTCTTACAAAATCTAAAAATCCCTAAAATTAAAACTTTCCTCCTAACCCAGTTCATCTCTATGGAAAATGCTTTGTGGGTCTACAGTTTATGCTGGTGCCACCAAAACACACTGTACAGCCCCAATGAAACAAGATATTAAAATAAGGAAGATACTTTTCTCATTAAGAAATTGCTGCAAAAAGAACAAAATGGCTTTAATGGGCCTAGAGGAAAACTTCAGTGACATGGGAAATTTGAATCTCTACTTGCAAGTTTATTGAGTATTTTCACAAATGAATTATGCATTTAGAAAATCATAGATACTGGAAATGTCATCACAGACATTTAAGATTATGATCTGATGAGCCAAGTCTTTGCCCTACCCAATTTTCTATCACAGTGTTGTCTTCTTTAAAAATCTGCAAAACTAAATGCATATGCTTGACCAAAGAACACAAGATACCTCCTATAATGGGCCATATGTAACACCATGGTGGCTAAAAGCCACGATTCTATTTTTATAGCCATGAATATTTGCTTTCTGTTCTCAAGTGAAACCTGAACATTTTCCCATGCCTTTTTATTCGCATGAGTACACTGTTCCTCACTGGTTCTGTACTACTTTGATAGACAACGAGAAGAGTACTGACCACAAGTGGCTTTAGTCCTAATAGTGAGAGACTAAAACTTCATGAACTATAATCAGGAAATTGTTAAAAGGGCACCTACTGTTAAAGTTTCTCTGATATGTTCCTCGGTTGGAAGAATGTCCCCTTATGTATGGAAACAAAGAAAATAAAATTTCCAAGGTAGAGTTAATAACTTAGACAAACTCTATCCTATTGGTAAAGTACTCTCCACTTTCTTCAATATAGACTAGTTCTCTCTGCTTTTAGGAGCATTTGAATGAAATATTTGAGATAGTTTCTAACTAGTTAATTTGTTTTAATTTGTAACAGAAATGCTTAATTATGATTCATGGTTTATAAAAAAATCAGTGAGATGATTTTGCACATGCATATCATGCAAGAAAAATGTTTAAAAGGTGGAGCAAGAAAAAAATATAAAAATTGGCCAAGAAAAAAAAACCCAAGTAGTAAATAAAATTGGAACTGTATTATCAAAAGATCAATTTGTATTTTATGTCCACTATACCAACACATGACTGAGTCAAGTATTATGTCATGCAAGAAAATCATGTAGATAATTTTTCAAGTTAAAATTACAACCCTTATCTGTCTCAGAAATCCTCTTTTTTTTTTTTTGCTTTTTGGAGACAGGGTCTCGCTTTGTAGTTCAGGCTGGCCCTGAGCTCACTATGGTGCCCAGGCAAGCCGCCGCAAGCCACCACGCCCAGCATTATATGTGGTAACCAGGGATCGAACTCAGGTCCTTGCGCTTGCAAGGCAGGCGCCGGAACCACTGAGCTAACCCTCCGGCCCAGAAATCCTCATTTTTAAATCTCACTTAACTACATATAAGTTGAATGTAAAAATGAGTTTTTCCTCATCATTCCATATGTTTATACCAAGGATATGAGGCTGCCCAGTGAATCTATATATCACAGGTATTTTAACTTCAAAAATAGGAGAAATAATTTGTAGAGGAAATAATTTGTAGGCATTGGTGTATAATAGTGGTTCTATCAATAATACAACAGAAAAGTACAAGTATTTATCAAAAAAGAGGAATAGCTTCAAAATACCCAAATTTGTGAATTTATCATTAGGAATCTGCCTCAGTTTTATTGCTCAAAATAAGTTTCAATATGTTCCTTTATCTATGTATCAGAGGTTAACTATAGATAATGATAATATATCTTGTATTTCAAAAAAGCTAGAAGAATTTTAATCATTTTCATCATCAAGAAGCATTGTTTGATATGTTTAAATACACTTATCCTGATTTGAACATCATTACACAATTCTGTATCTGTGTATCACAACATCACGTGGTACCTATAAATATGTGTGACTCTTCTG
>PVIC010031971.1:0-20983 GCA_004025085.1 Thryonomys swinderianus
AAAAAAAAAAAAAAAAAAAAAAAAAAAGTGATTAGGAGGAAAACTGGATGTTGTGTAGTAAAACTGAAGGATTCCATTTCCATTTTCATCCTTAAGAGTTTTTATTAGGGGTTAATTAATTTTGTCTATGTTCTTTAAATTCTCAGAGCATTTTTCTTCACTGAGTAGTATTTCCTTTTGAAACATAATATGTATATATGCATATACAGTACCACCTTGGTTCACAAATATTTCTGTTTGGGAAGAATTCAGTTCACAGAAACATTTGGATAAATTTTGCTTCCATTCATGAATTCTGCACCTGATGAACAATGGGATCATGGCCATTTTCCTTGCATGCATATAAATGTGGCTGTCTTCACTAGAACTGGGAATAAATTATGTTTGTATACTGAGGCACTACTGTACAAGATAAAATCAAAATTGTAATTCACCAGCATTCATTAAGACTGAGTCCAACACTATGAAGAACTTGGAAATCAGAGATTAAGTCTGAACAAAAATAGAAATATAAAACAGAAATTTGTAAAGGGTAGCAGTCAATATAGAAAGTGACAGTATGATCCAGGGCCAGAAAAGAAAGACTGAGTGAAATGATAACTGAAAATTCTAGAAAATAGTTTGCATTGCATGGTTCTCTATTTTCATTTTTTATGTTTTATTTTAGTTCATGTTTGTGGATATGTTTATATTCTTAGTGATATTTGGTCCATGTAATATATGTCATAAAAATAATCTCTATATTCTGTGCTGGACAAATGTCCTATGTGTACAATATATGTGTATATAAGGACTTTAACAAAAATTGGCAATCGAGGTTTCATCACATTAAACAACAGTTGAAATGCAAATAGTGCATGAGGGTTACTCTCACATTGTCAGGCCCGAAATACAGTATTTATACTATGTTCAACCACATTCATTTTCAAGGGCATAATATATACACACCATAGAATACATTGTATTTAGCCCTTTACAGTCCTTGTTATTTTTATAACCTACTGCACAGTTTATGAAAACATAACCTAAGTTTTGTTTGAGTTTGCAAAAATATTTAAATTTATCTTCTCAAAATCCAATTTCATATTGATTTTGAGATTAAAGTTTATAAAAGAGGGGCCAGAGGGTTAGCTCAGTGGTTTTAGCGCCTGCCTCGCAAGCGCAAGGTCCTGAGTTTGATCCCTGGTGACCACATACAATGTTGGGCGTGGAGACTCACGCCCACCAGCCGTCAGTACCACATACCACAGTGCCGGGCGTGGTGGCTCACGCCTGTCATCCCAGCACTCGGAGGCAGAGGCAGGAGGATTGCTGAGTTCCAGGCTTGCCTGGGCACCATAGTGAGCTCAGGGCCAGCCTAAACTAAAAAGCGAGACCCTGTCTCAAAAAAAAAAAAAAAAAACCTCTAAAGTTTATAAAAGAAAATAAATGAATACACCATCTTTATTATTAAGTAAGTACTAGAGGCTCAAGTTATGTATTTATGAGTGTATCTCTCAAAGTGTTTTTCTTTTCAGAATTACAACTTACACTGAAATCACATCAATTTGGAACAGTATGAAAGTTGAAAAATAGCCATTGCCCCCTTTTAGTTAAATTATGGTTTTTATATTGCTGATTGTCATGTAGTATCCTCAAATTTTCTTACCTATTACAAGAAGTGTTAGAAATATTGAAAGATTTTATTCAAATTTTGCTTGTCAGATAGTCAGCCTCTTGATGGAATTCACAGAATAATCTACCCCAATGGGAATGACTTCACACCTGTTGCAAGGGGAGCTCGGTCTAGGGGACTGTGATCAGGAGCCGCCTTAATTCTCCCTATGATATGACAACCAGAAAGACTAAAGCTCAGCATTGTCCATGATTATATTCCTTTGTGACAGGATTTGACATTAAAGATAAAAACAGCACAAAAATTCTTTGCCATGCGGCAAAGATCCAGATTAGCATCATATGTAGACTATTAACATCCAGAACTATGTAGTTCAATAGTGGAGCATTCATCATATGCAGCTGTCAAAATAAAAGTGAAATTAAAATTCAATTTCTTCTTTAGGTACATTTCAAAATATGCTATCATTAAATGTAGTTAGGCTTTACAGTAAGTATTTTTTTTCAGATAGGGTCTTGCTTTGTAGTTTAGGCTGATCCTGAGCTCACTATGTAGCCCACGCAAGGCTCAAACTCAGCAATCCTCCTGCCTCTGCCTCCTGAGTGCTGAGATGACAGGCATGAGCCACCACGCCCA
The DNA here is from genome assembly GCA_004025085.1 of Thryonomys swinderianus. NCBI lineage: Eukaryota > Metazoa > Chordata > Mammalia > Rodentia > Thryonomyidae > Thryonomys > Thryonomys swinderianus. The sequence goes on from PVIC010031971.1 coordinate 2,252, forward strand.
GCACTGTGGTATGTGGCACTGATTGCTGGTGGGTGTGAGTCACCACACCCAGCATTGTTGTATGTGGTTACTGGGATCAAACTCAGGACTTTGCCCTTGCGAGGCAGGCTCTGGAACCACTGAACTAAAATCTCTGGCCTACAGTAAGGAATTCTTACTGGGAGTGCAAAATAATATATTATTTTAAATACGAAAATGAAAACTGTTAGGAACACTCCAAAATTATGGTCTGACACTTAGTGTTTGCTAGTCCAGACATCAATATTGTATCTATGTCTGTACAGTCAAGACTTGTATACACTTGATTTCCTACTTGATGCTACTTTAAGACAATTTGAGGTTAAATCATTGCTTGATTTAGAAAAGCAAAAATGTAGCAACAACTCTTCCTCCAATGTGCTAGTATGTTGCCAGTCCTTGTAATACACTTTAGAGAGAAAGACATAGTTCAAAATAAGAAATTGGAGTCACAAAGTTCCAGCAAACACTTCTTAAGTATTTATTATTTTTGTAGCTCAGTCCCCACACACTGTTTGTTAATTGAGTATATATAACAATTTACTCATTCTTGGTATGCATTTTAAATTATTCAACAGATTCTAGATTGCAGAATTAGAAGTTTAAACTGTGGGTCTGGAGAATGGTTTTAATTCAACAACTATGTCCATAGAGAAAAAATTTGGGGACCCAAATTACTATTGTTGAAGGGCTGAATCTTCAACTGTTGGGAACACTTTAGCATGTGATAAAGAGCTGTCTCTTGCAAAACACCTAGCTTTTTCCACCTATCACTGTACACTTTCAAATATACCGATGACATTTAAGAGAACCAAGTAGTCCGTCTCTAAAATTAAGATTTCTCAAATTTTAAAAGCTGTTTTTGCATATTCATTTCAAAGCCAAATGAAATTACATTTATATATGAAGTTCAAAAGTATTAAATTAAAACTGAAATAATATGATAAATTTGAAGAATATTGCTGTCAAGAAAACATTTTCTTATGTGTTAACCTAGTGGAAAAAGAATGAAAAACAGTAAAAATATTAATTTATAATTTATCTTTTTATGAACAACTTATAAATACTTACAAATACTTGAATTATATGTTATAGATCTCATGTGTGTGTGTATGTGTGTGTGAGAGAGAGAGAAACAGGCTAAATCCAGTACACAAACTCATATAAATAAAGAACAGATATGAAATATTAAGCCACAAATACTAATTAGCTTGTTCCAGATAGAATTATACATCATTACTTTTCTTAAATGGATCACAACTGAAAATTTAAAAGTCTGCATAAATACATTATTTATGATTCAATTATTCTTCTGCTAATTAATGTCATTTTAATTTATTATCCAGTTTATTTTGCCTTTGATTTAATAAAAACTCAGATATGATACTAAAGTTCTGTGTCAAAGAGTAGGAACTATGGGATATCACAGCACCTGTAGACTGAGGAACCTGTTATTAGGCAGTTTGTAAATCAAGCAGAAAGATTGTTTTAAAAAATTGCAATGTTGTGCTCACTTCAGCAGCACATATACTAAAAAATTGCAATGTCATTTTTGCTAGTGACATATGATGTGTAGCTTCTGACTATGGATTATGTCACCATAAAATCACTTTTCCAGGAACTGTTTCATTATTTCTCTGGGTGAGTGAATTGAGGCATTAAGGATGAAATTTTTTCTTTTTCTTGGAACAGTAGGTTGATAAGTAGCATACACATTCTGATAAGTAATATTTTACCTGCATTCATTTTTCACACTACCAACTGTAATTTTTTCAAACACCATTACTTAGATTTCTGTGATGTATCTCATTTGCTTTATAAAAGTTATTCATTTTATTGCATCACTATTTTGATATATTTGCAACTAACAAAAATTATGTACTAAATTATGCTGAAATATCCATGTACATAGGGATGTAATCTGATAAAATACTTTGATAATATAGTGTAGTTATATATGTTTAGGAAACCCCACAATAAAATATGAATTGGTCTTTCTGCATGAATAATTAAAACATTAATATGATAAATATTAACATCATTTTTTATGGTTAAACAGGTACTTTTTTCCTTATGATATTAAGTATTGAACCCAAGGTTATTCAACCACTAAACTACATGCCCAGCTCATTTATTAAATTTTGAGACAAGGTCATTAAAGAAGAGCATGCTTGCGCTGGAGATTTAGCTCAGTGGTTCCAGCACCTGCCTAGCAAGCGCAAGGTCCCTGGTTTGATCCCCGGTAACCACATACAACAAAACCAGGAGTGGTGGCTCACACCCACCACAATCAGTACCACACAACCACAGTGCCAGGTGTGGTGGCTCATGCTTATAATACCAGCATTTGGGAGGCAGAGGCAGGAGGATTGCTGAGTTCCAGGCTTGTCTGGGTGGTACAGTGATATATTCTAAGAAACTATATTTTGTTAACAACTTACCAAAATGGCCTTGCAAGTACTTTCTGTTATTTAATATTACATATCTGTACCCATTTGATACTTTTGATTTTATGATACAAAGCACCTCTATCGTTTCATACCTAAGTGTTAGATGAAGTTTGTCATTGTGCTTTTTCTGCCTATCTTCTTTTGCAAATAATTTACTTTCATACATGGGGTATCTTTAATTAGGTAACTTGTACTTTCTTAAAACATGACCATTTGGAGGATTTATAAAGTGCCAAATCGTTGACTAATTTATAAATTTATATACTTTGTGTATAATTAGTGCCTACATATATTTATACATATCACACAGATGTTATATTGTTTGAATGAAATAACTGATTCAAAATCACTTAGAAAGATTAGGATGGTAGAGAAATGGAATTATCTTTTGAAATTTGGTGAATTTAGGACTTACTGATATTCAAAATTATCAGCGATAATCTGATATGTATCAACCACTCTAACATAATTATTAGATATCAAAATAATTATGATTACACTTACTCTAATACCATAAAGGAATCTTTGTTTCATGGTAAGCATTAAACTTTCATCATACAAAATATGTATCTTGCTTGACTACACTGCAAATTCATGTTTCAAATGATCACTGAGTAACAGCAAAAGTCTAGAAAAATACATAAAATAATAATTTTTATAAACTGTCTCATAAGTGCTAAATGTACATTATTAACAGATTTTGAAACCCCATTGGAGGAAACAGCATTAACTGGTGTGAAATATTACAATGTATCAACATTATAAATATTTTAGAGAAAGTAGGAACATTGACGGAATCTACTTCTCGGATATTTAGATCCAAATGTTCAATAAATAAATGCTTTGTAAGGTAAAATTTAATGAAAATACCAGTTTTATATAACAGCAGTCCTTTGGTAAATTTTTAATTTGAACGTTTCAAAGTTGAGAATACACAGCGAATGGTTATGTCAAATAAAGCAAACCATATATCTGCCTCAACTCTGCTTTCTGTGTCAGTCTTTTTGGGAGAACTGGATTCATTAGTTACTGCATTTTGTAATTCCTCCAGTTTAATGACTTTCCTTGCAATGTCCAAGCTTCCTTCCTACCAACCTTGAGAACTAAAGTGTAGTTTATCAAGGCTGTGAAAGAAGTTTTGCTGGTGCATTAGAAAATGAATATAGATTTAACTAACTACACTATACATGGTGGGTGTTGAATAGTGTATTTATGTTAGACACTGAACCAATTGGCATGATAGGAGACAAGTGGGGTTAGAGTAATGAGCTTCAAAGAAATATACTTTGTTTCCATGTAATACTTATATTTTTACTACTTTAACAGGTATTTTTATTACCACATTTAAACTGAAAACAACTTAAATATACCAAAAACTAAATCACCAATATAAATTTAAAAAATGTAACAAGTACATCAAGGAAATTATGCCTTTGTGTTCTTTGGTCAAACCGTTTGAATAGTTGGCTGAGGTAGCACATATCTATAATCCCAGCTATGTGGGGAGAGTGGACTTTGTGATCCCGAAAGTTCCAGACCAGCCTGTTCAACATATGGAGACTGTGTCTCAAAAATAAAAACAAAACTTAGACAAACCATTCAATTATCATTTCATGGTCTTCTTTTTGAAAACATATGGTCGTCTTTTTGAAAATACATTTTTGGAGACACTGTGTTTCAGCCATGGTTCTGTCATTATAGCTACATACATGCTTACTCAGTCTCTGTATATTCCAGAAACAGGCATCACTGAAATAGTACAACTGGAATTGTAAAATTTTTAAATTATTTGTATCTGATTTCAGTCTTCTTACCAATTTCCAAATCATCCTTGTTGTGTGGTGGGAAAGGTTCTAGAAGAAAGGGCAGGTAATCTAAGATTATTGTGTTTTGTTATAAGAGGGGAAAACTTGAGTTAAGAGAAGGTATGTTCTAGTCATATTTGCTCTGACTATCGAGTCAAATTCATTTGGTTTCCATAAAACTAAGCAGGGACTGCTTATATTTAATGACTAAATTTCTTTACTAATCATTTAAGAAACATGTTAATGTAAACCCGTCCCCCACACACACTCTTCAGAGTTGGTAATTGAACTCAGAGCTTTTGCACTGAGCTATGTCCCTAGTGTTTTTTTTTTCTTGAAATTAGGTCTTGCTAAGTCACTAAATTGATCATGATGTTTTGAACATATAATCCTCTTGAAATAAACTTCCCAGAGTACTACAAGGAAAACCCTTTTAATGTTAAAATTAACTGTCGTATCTACTTTTCTCATTGCTCAGAGAAAACAGCCAACACCAAGTTAAGTGAGGCAAGGTTCCTTTAGAACACAGATGGCAGATGCTTCCTGTAAGATCCAACTTGACATAAGAACAGCCATTTTGTTAAAAACCTCCACTTGTGTCCTGTAACTTCTCTGTGAACCAGGAACTTGTCTCCTTGAAAACTGTTCACCCAGCAGATGCAAACCAGTGATGTAATTGTTGCTATTGGCTTCTGTAATGACTGGCTTCTGCACTTTAACAATAGGATGATCTAATCACTTTTGCATAGAAACCTCTTGGTAACAGGTGGGGGAATGGTAAATTTTGCCTTTAAATACTGTGTGTTAGTCTAAGTAACTTCCGGATGAAAAGATGGCCCTCAGCTGAGTAATAAAGCTCTTGGTTGGATTTTAAGATCATGTCATGTCCTGAGGGATTGTCTTGGTGTGACCTGGGAACAACATTGGAGGCCCCAGAGAGATATCTCTCAGCCAACTGGGTTGGCCTGTCATGTCCTGAGAGATTGTCTCAGTGGTGTGAGGAGACAAAAACCTACTTTCTTAGATTTGGGCACAACACTTCTGTTGATAGTTGGCTGGCTCCAAGCCAAAGTGGCATAGCAGAGAGGCATAGCAGAGAATAAAGTCCATGGCAAACCTGGGCAGGCAGAAAGTGGCAAGTGGCAAGCAAGGGAAAAGTAACAACACTCACCCTCTTTCTGTCCCTCATTAGGCTACCTACTTTCTGGGAAGATAGCACTCACAGCAAGGATGGGGAACCCTTAATCTTACCCAGAAGCATATCAAACTAATCAGTGAGCTAATTTAATAACCACAAACCCTTAATCTCAGCATCACATGCTCTAGATCCAGCCACCTCTGCAAAAGCTCTACCTATGAGGCTTTGCAGGGAACGTTCAAACACAAGCAATGACAACAGCAATAAAATTTCAATTGTTAGATGTAAGGGTGAGAAATAGTACTTGGAGAGGCAAGTTATTTAAATATGCATACTCATATGCTGGAAGAGGCAGAGTTGAGTTCATTATATAGAAGTTGAACATTGAATGAAAGACATTCTAAAATATTTACACTATTAAATATAAACTCTAAGAAAGTAGGTTTTTGTCTCACACCAATTAGCCCTGAGAGACTAGAACAGTGCTTGATATAGAAAAATTGTTTCAGAATATTTCTTTGATAAGTGACTAGGCCCTCATGAATTGAATTCTTCCAAAATTAATTGATAACTAGATGTATTAATTATTTTTTCATTCCTGGGACAAAAAATAATTGACACACAATTTAAAGGAAGAATGGTTGATTTTCACCTTACAGTCTGTAGAGGTTTCTGCTGGCTCCAATGCACAGCAACCTGGCAGAGAAGAAAGAGCTCAGGGCATGGCAGACAGAAAGCAGTGAGTAACCAAGAGAACAGGGAAGTTCCATAGTTCTAAGCCACGCCCCCCACAGGACCACCTCTTCCTGCCAAGTTCCAGCCAGCATCACACCCATCTATAAACACATCAGCTGATTAATCCAGTACTACACACTCACGTTCCAGTGTCATGCATCCATGATTCAGTGAACTCCCAAAGCCTCACCTGTGTGTGTATGACGCTTTGCGGTTACACCTACATATAATCCATGTTATTTATTAGAGGATAAATAAACCTTTTATACTGCCTTTGTGAATATTCATGTATACTTTAGATATTACAGTTTCACCCTTATTTTAAAAATCTCTGTAAGAATTTTAAGTGATGAAACACATTTCAAAATGTTTTATTTCATGATAGTATTAAAGTTAGAGTAGAGGGCTGGAGGGTTGGCTCAGTGGTTCCAGCGCCTGCCTCGCAAGTGCAAGGTCCTGAGTTTGATCCCCAGCAACCACATACAATGCTGGGTGTGGAGACTCACGCCCACCAGCAATCAATGCCACATACCACAGTACTGGACATGGTGGCTCACGCCTGTCATCCCAGCACTTGGGAGGCAGAGGCAGGAGGATTGCTGAGTTCAAGGCTTGCCTGGGCTACATAGTGAGCTCAGAGCCAGCCTGAACTACAAAGCAAGACCCTGTCTCAAAAAAAAAAAATTTACAGTAGAACGATGCATTTTAAAGTGCACTGGGAGAAGGGGACATTTTTGGGATAAGATTGTTTAATTCCATTTTTGTACTTAGGTATTCCAAAGTATAGGTAATAAATGTGTAATACCTAAGAGAAAGATAAGAATACAGGTGTTCAAATGTATATATTTATTCTATTAATTATTGTAAACAGAAAGATATCTTTTTTTATTTCATATGTGCATATTTTTGAAATGCAGATGCATAGCTATGAAGTGGGAAAATATATTTATGATCAACCACAATATCCATCATAAGTTATTTATATAATAAATCCATCTGTTTTCAGCACCATTATTAAAACTTCATTAATGTTATCAATCACCTTCCTCATTTAGATACCTACATTCATTAATACTTTTTGATGATAGAATTTTAAGGGTTCAATTGTTCACTAATCTTTTAAAACTGCTGAACAGCTTGATAACTGTGTTAACTCCTATTTAATTATAAAAAATACCATTGAGTAGACTTTAGTTCTATTTGAACAAATATCACTTTCTGTGTAACATACCTACTAGTAATATCCAGAGGTTTATTAGATTTCATAATCCTAGGGATTAAAATATATTTGTGTCATACTGAGACTACATCAAGCAAATCAATTTAAGAATAAGGAATGAAAATTAAGAAAGAAAACTCAAGATTTTTAACAGCGTTAAAGAAAATTCTTTATTGAATTTTACCAGTGAATGAAAAATAATGTTGGAAAAATTCAGAATTCTCAGAATTCTTACAGAATTCTGAATTATTTTGACTCACTTTTCACTCAGAATAATGTTTTAAGCTATTTTATCTTTTAAGCTGTTTTATCTTTTTTTAAAAAAACTATCCCTAATAGGAAAAAATAATACTTGTGAATATTTATGGGATGCAATAGGACATTTTGATCCTTGTTTGGATTGTAGGAACCAATCAAAATATTTCTATCACCTCAACACAACTTAAAAGCCAGAGGAGCTCAGAGTGAAGTAGTTCAAGCTTTAAAAGTAAATGACTTCCAATCTAGATTAACATTACCATCAAAACTTTCATTCAAAATATATGAAAAAGTAGGGAAATTGTATGAAAAACTTCAGAGATTTATGAAAACAAAACCAACACTCCAGAAAATACTCAAGAATATCTAGGCAGCTAGGAGAAAGACAACAAAGGCAGAAATCCAGATGCAGTACAGCAACCAAGGAAAACACATAAACCAAAGAAGAAAAACTGGAACAAAGTAGTCATCAACAGAGACAGTGTGCCATGTTAGCAATTAGTCAAGGTCTCTCTAAATGTTGTAACTCCAAATGTTAGTGGCCTCGCTTAGAAATTAAATGACACAGATTGGTACACTGCATCAAAACCCAAAATCCAACAGACCACTACATTCAAGAAACTTATCTAACCTAAAAAAGATAATCATAGACTCAAAGAATAGAAAACAATATTGCCTGCAGCAGGACCCTGAAAACAAGCAGGGATAGTGATTTTACTTAGACAAGGTAAATGCCAAGCTAAAAGTAATGAGAAGAGTCAAAGAACACCACGTATTAAAGTAACAATCAGACAAGAAGAGATAACACTGGTAAAGGTTTATGCCTTGAATATCGAAGAACTTCCTATGGCTTGTTTTCTTGGTGCGAACTTGGCTGTTCTCATCATCAGAAGAGCTTGAGTCCTTGCTGCTGCTGGGAATGGCTGCTGTTCTCATCAGGAGACCCCTGATTAGGAGGGCCCTGTCTATCGGTTCCTGACTGCAGTGTAGATGCCTCAGCCAGGCAGCACAAATCCTTCACCCCACTAGGTTTCACCCCTGGGCTTTGGGCCTTCCTGGTGCAGAGCCTCCGTATGGACTTGTGTAAGCATTGTTGTGGGCGCTAGACTTCTGGTTGTTCTTACAGAATGCTTTCCCTTGGGCTCTGGGTATTCATATGGGCTTGTGTGGGAAGTTGCTGCAGAATTCAGGCCCTTGGCCAGATCTTTCATGTCGCTGGTGTGTGGATAGTTCTCTTGCGCTATTCTGCCTTTGACTTGTTGCCTGAATATTACAAAACATTCCTGTGAATTATGTGTCCTATGTTGCAGTTTTCCCTTGAAAACCCTGACTACAACCGAAACATATCATGAAAAGGGTTGTTATATATGACGCCCAAGTATGTTTCATCCCAGAGTTGCAAAGATGACTCAACATGTGCAAATCAAGAAATGTACTGTTCCACAAAAACAGAACAAAGGAAAAATGATCATATCAATAGATATAGAAGAAGCTTTTGACAAAATCTAACTGCACTTTATGATAGCAATCCTGAAGAAAATATTATAGAAGGTCCTTACCTCAACTTGAGAAAGATTGTTTATAACAAACCAATGATCAAGATTATATTTAATGGGGAAAATCTCAAAACTTCCCAGCATAAAACAGAGACAAAACAAGCATACTCATTACCACCACTTCTGTTGAACATAGTACTATAAACACTGGCCAGAGCAGTAAACCATGAGAAAGACGTAGTTCTAAAATGTAGGATAGATATTGTGAAATAGAAGCTATTCAAAGGGAAAAGGGCAGGTAAGAGTAAGTAAAGAAGGGAAAGAAAACATTTCATGGTAAAAAGGAAACAAAGCTTAGGTATACAGGTTGTAGGCAGAGCGGGGGAATGGAAAATAATGAGAATTTAGTCACATCATCTCCTGGTGCAAATTCTCAATGTTGATTGTGATCATTATGTGTATATAGAAAGTGCCAGTAAAAATTAATTTAAAAAGAGAGATATATGTAGGAAAGAAGAAATCAAAGCATCATTATTTGCAGATAGCACAATGCTTTCCATAGAAAAGCCAAAGAATTCACAAAACACCCTCTTAGAATTAATAACCAATTTCAGCAATGTAGCAGGTTACAAAAGCTGCACAAAAAAAAAACTTGTTTAACAAAAATGCACTCAATGAAAAGAAATAACGGAAATAATACAATTCATAAGACCATTATGGAAAAATGTATACCTAGTAATGAATCTAATGAAGTTAAAGACCCCTATGATGGAAATTAAAGTACAGTAAGTCTTCAGTTGTTCAATTCATTTTGCTCCAAGTTTGTGTTTGGGGACTGACTGAAGTGTCACTCCTCAGTATCAGAGATGTGATATAGGACATGACTAATTTTCAGCCAATAAAGCTTTTTTAAAATCGGATTTTTTTTCCAAATTTCACAGTTTGAGTAGTGGAAAATTGGAGCTTGGAGCTGTTCAACAATTGAGGTATCACTGTATTCTGGAAAAGGTGATTGGAGAGGACTTCAGAGAGTAGAATGATGCCCCTGTTTTTAATTAGGCAGAAGCAATACTGTACTGTCAACATGGTTGTATTCCCAAATCTCACATATAGATTCAGTGCAATCCCAATCAAAATCCCAACAGCATTTTCTTCCCATTTCACCATAGGTATTATATATCTTGGTCTTCATTTAAACTTTTGATTTCTTACATCAGAAAAACAATGCAGTATTTAAGCATGTGATCTGATCTATTTTACTTAAGAATATGATCTCAAGGTCCATCCATTTACCTAAAAAAAGTTTCAAGCTTATCCTTCGTTATGACAATATTATTTCATTGTATAAAAAAACCTCATCTTTATCTGTTCTTTAGTCCAAAGTTTAGCTATTACAAACTATGCTGCTATAAACATCACTGTGGTATGATGCTTTTAATTCTTCCAAGGTAGGCGTGGCATCACTTGAGCTAAATCCCCAGCCCCTGTTTTTCTTTTTTGTTTGTTTGTGTGGTACCAGGAATTGAACTCAGGTCCTTGACTCAAACAAAATTTCTACTCTTGGTTTTCTGAAGAATCTCCACACTACTGCTTTTTATGATGGTTGCACCAGTCTGCACTCCAGCCAACAATGAAGAAGGGTTTGTTTTTCCCCACAGCCCTTCCAGAATTTGTTAATGGTTGATTTCTTTTTTATTGGTACATTTTATTGGTACATTATATATACACATCACAATTACACTCTACATTGAGAATTTGTACCAGTATATTACACAATTCTCATTTTTCCCCTTGCCCTACCCACCCTACCACCTCCCCGCCCCTATATGCGCAAGAGTATATGTTCTTTTTTTGACTGAGAAAGAATCTCTGTTGTTTTCATATGCAACTATTGAATGACCAGTGACACTGAACATCTTTTCATATACTTATTTGTCATCTGTACTTCTTTGAGAAATGTCTGTTTCAGATACCCTTTATTGGAGGTGATCTTTAAATTTGGGATGTCTAGGTTTTTTGAGGCTTTTATATATTTTATCTATTAGTTCTTTGTCTGAAGAACAGCTGGCAAAACTTTTTCCAACCCTGTGGGTTGGCTCTTCAGTCTTTAGGTGGTTTGCTGTGCAACACTTTTTAAATAAGATGATATCCCAGTTGTTGATGATTTGTTATGTTTTCTGTGCTACCAGAGTTTTGCTCCTAAAGTTTTTGTCTACATCTGTGTCTTCAAGAGTTCTACCTTTCTATTTCTCAGAGGATTTTATGTTTATTTTAATATTTAGATCTTTGATTCATTTCAATTTCAGTTTATTGCATGGTGAAATATATGGGTCTAATTTTAATTTTTGACATGTGAAAAAAGCCAGTTTTCCAGGACTCTTTATTAAAGAGGTTATCTTTCTTCTATTGAAGAAGGTGTTTTGCCCCTTTGTCAAAGATAAGGTGGCTGAGTGTTTGGAATTGTTTCCGAATCTTCTAATACATTCAAATGGGAAAGAGATCAAGGAAAGAGAAGGGAGAAAGGAGATGAAAGGGGAAAGAGGGAAAAGAGAAGAAACAAAGAGAATAAACGGGAACAAAACTTTTGTAAAAGAGGAGGGTGAGGGGGGATTGAAGGGAGTGGAAGCAAATGGGAAAAAAGAAGCAAAATACATTATATACGGGTACAAATTCCCTGTAATGAACATTATCATTATGCATATCTAATATGTACCATTACAATTTAAAAACAAAATCACAGAATAATTCCAACAACATTATTTAGAAAACTGGAGAGAACAGTCCCAAAATTCATTGGGAACCAGAAGAGATCCAGAAAGCAAAAACATCCCGGGCAACAAGAGGCAAGCAGGAGGCATCACAATGCATGACTTCAAATTATAGTGCAAAGCCACAGTGAGAAAAACAGCATGGTAATGGTACAAATTTGGACACGTGTCGTTGGAACAGAACAGAGGATACAGAAACACCTTCAGACAATCTGAGCTATTTGATCTCTGAAAAAGGCTCCAGAAACTTACATGGCAGGAAAAATAGCCTATTTATCAAAGGGTGCTGGACAAACTGGCTACCTATATGCAGAAGATTGAAGCTGGACATGTGTCTGTCTATGTACTAAACTAAAATCAAAATGGATGAATGATCTAAACTTTAAAGCTGAAATAATGAACCTACTGGAGGCTAAAATATGACTTCACCTAAATTTATAGATGTAGGAAGGACTTTCTAAACAGAACTCCAATTGAATAAGAAATAAGAGCAAAGATCCACAGATTGGGCTATATCAAATTAAAAGGCTTCTTCACTGCAAAGGAAACAATAGAGCAATGATACCAACTAAAAGATGAGCTTTTTTTTTTTGGCCAGGCATTCCTTAGAGGAATAATATCTAGGATATGTTAAGAATTTTTTTAAAAAATCACACCACTCAAAATAGAAAAGCCAATCAAATATTGGGGAATTGAAATAAATAGATACTTTTCAGAACAACTAGAAATAGCAACTAAACAACTAAAAATGCTTATTATCTGGCCATTAAAATGCAAATTAAAATAATTCTAAAATGTCATCTCACAGTAGAATAACAGTCAATGAGAAATCATATAATAGCAAATGTTGTGTCTGTAGTGAAAAGGGAACAACAGAACATTGTTGGTGGGAATGTAAACTAGTACACTCCTTATGGAAAGTAATATTGAGTTTCTTCCAAGAATTAAATTTAGAAATTCCATTTGACCCAGATATTCTTATTCTATATATCTTCCCAAAAGAATTGAAGTCATTGCATTGTGGTACTACATGTGTACAAGTGTTTCTTGCAGCCCTATTCATAATAAGTAAATCCCGAAGGACATACAAATCCTGTTGTATGTCCATCAACAGACAAATGGATAAAAAAATTCAGTAATAAAACATAAATACTACTGAGCTATAAAGAAGAATAACCTGGAGACATCTGTAAGAAAATGGATACATCTGGAAAATATAATGTTAAGTTAAATAAATCAGACACACAAATTTAAATGCTATGTGATATCTCTCATTTAAGCAAGGCAAGCACAAATAAATAGCAAAGTAGAAGATGAATAAAAAGAGATGTTTTACAAATGGGAAGGGGTCCAGCAGACCAAAGAACATGGAAGAAGAGTGAGGAAGGGGAAGACAAAGATTTAAGATGTGATATATATATATATATAATATTTGTAAATGCACACAAGGAATGTAAACATTATATGTCATAAAAACAAACTAAAAATTATAATAACAATTGAAATGGGGAAATGAGATTTACAGTCCAAGAGATGGAGGTGTATGGATAGGGGTAGGGACTAATAATGAATCCTGATGTATTATGTACATGTACTTGTCCCTAAGATCAGCACAAATTTCATGTAATGCAAACATGTATTAATAAAGTAAAATACAATGTAAGGTACTTGCACTAAAATGCTGAATATATAGATGTAGACTTGTGGTCCAGCTTCCGTACTGTCAGTACTTCCAAATGTCAAACTGTCTCTATGCACTGAGAATTTGAATAAGCTATTCTTTATGTTGATCTGAAAGTCACTTTCCTATAATCCATACCTGTTCTCATTTATCTCAAGGAAAATAAGAAAACTCAAATCCACTTTTCACATAATGATTTTTTTCCATGTTTAGGCATTTATCACATCAACCACTCTTCTTTCCCAAAGGACTTTTCTTCTTTAAAGTCAGGCTTCCTGAGTGCTGCATATGTCATGATTCGTTACTTATTTTTATTCAGGTCAAATTTTGTATTTTGATGTCCAGAATTGAAGATACAGAGTACTGTATAAAAGTCATTGTCAAAAATGATGTGAAACTCATAACAAAGAATACTCTACATTCTGATTGGTTAAAGATATCCTTTGATGTTTTTTACTTATTGATTTAAATATTATAATTACTTGTATTGCCTTTACGTTGATATATTAAAATATACTTCGTGCACTTTATCATTAGTGGATACTTGTGAGCATCCCATGTTTCTTAAACACGAGCTGTGTCTTTTCTCTTCTGAAAGGAAAAATACATATTTGCTTCAAAACCAACTTGTTAGTCATATATTAGTGTCAATTGTACTCATACTTCAATTAATGATTTAAATTTACAACTATTTAGCTAATGGGTATCTTTATGACTGAATTCCTAATAATTACTAACTTTTTTTTCCTGTCTCTTTTTTCTTTCCTCTTAGTCAGTTTTCTGTGCGTTGATACAAAGAATCCTTCCAGTTGTGCCTGGTATGGACTTGTTGTCCGGGACGTATATCTTCGCGGTCCTGTTAGCATGTGTCGTGTTTCAGTCTGGCGCCCAGGAGAAGAACTACACGGTCCGAGAAGAAATGCCAGAAAACGTCCTCATAGGTGACCTGCTGAAGGACCTCAATTTATCGCTCATTCCCGACAAGTCCTTAACGTCTCCTATGCAGTTCAAGCTGGTGTACAAGACCGGGGACGTGCCGCTGATTCGCATTGAAGAGAGTACCGGGGAGATCTTCACTACTGGCGCTCGCATTGATCGCGAAAAGTTGTGCGCTGGGATCTTGATAGACACCCGGTGCTTTTACGAAGTGGAGGTAGCTGTTTTGCCAGATGAAATATTTAGACTGGTTAAGATTCGTTTTCTAATAGAAGACATAAATGATAACGCACCGCTGTTCCCGGCCACGGTTATCAACATATCAATTCCGGAAAACTCAGCTATAAACTCTCGGTATGCGCTCCCAGCAGCCATTGATCCTGACATAGGAATAAACGGAGTTCAAAACTACCAACTAATTAAGGTGTGTATTTAAAGATTTTGATGAATAAATTATCTTATTTTACAAAGAACAAACCGATTTTGATGTACTTCAAATTGTGAGTAAATCACGATCTAAAATTTTCAGTTTAAACAAAGCCTACAGGAAAAAATTCATCAATGTCATGTTTGCAAATACATGGAATTTATGAGCTGTCATTGTATGTATATTCCTTTGAAAGAAAATTGTTTCCCTTGTAATTATAGAGGTTAGAAAAGTTCATCTCTGATACTTACAAATCAGTGGTTTGTCTAACATTTTAATTTAATATATCTAGTCATATATGTAGTCATGGGCTGGAGATTTAGCTCAGTGATTCCGGTGCCTGCCTAGCATGCACAAGGTCCTGAGTTTGATCCCCGTTAACCACATACAACAATACTGGGCGTGGTGACTCATCCCTACCAGCAATCAGTACCACATACCATGGTGCCAGGCATGGTGGCTGATGCTTGTAATCATAGCACTCGGGAGGCAGAGGCAGGAGGATTGCTGAGTTCGAGGCTTGACTGGGCTACATAGTGAGCTCAGGTCCAGCCTGAACTACAAAGCGAGACCCTGTCTCCAAAACAAACAAACAAATAAATAAATAAATGTGTGTGTGTGGGTGTATGACAGTGCTACAAACTAAACAAAAACAAGCACATCAAAGCATTAAAAATTAATCCACAAAACTATCAAGTTTTTGGGCCAGGGATATAGCTCAGTGAGGCCATACTTGCCTGGTAAGCACACGGTCCTTAGTTAAATCCCAGGTACCAATAACAAAAACCAACAATGAAAACTATCAAGGTTTCTTAGTTATCATTTTAGATAGAAAACTTTATATTGCCATTTGAAAAAATGATGAATAAATTGATCTGAGAGACATATATAAACATACATAGATTAATGAAATATTATGTGAACATATATAGATTAATGAAATATTTTTCATGGTAATTTCAAATTAAGATTTTAAATATCTTCTGAATCATTAAAATGGGCTTAAATTTGAATTAAGGGACTGTTAACAGATATTTTCTGTTTTTTCATTTTATTGTTTTAAATTATTTTATTTTATTTTATTTTTGGTTATACTAGAGATCAAATTTGGGCCCTTGTGCTTCCAAAGCAGGCACGGTACCACTTGAGCTAGATCCCCATCTTGGTTATTTCATTTTTGTGGGATTTTATTATTTTTCTTTTTGAGACAGGGTCTCGCTTTGTAGTTCAGGCTGGCCCTGAGCTCACTATGTAGCCCAGGCAAGCCT
This sequence comes from Thryonomys swinderianus, assembly GCA_004025085.1. Classification (NCBI taxonomy): domain Eukaryota; kingdom Metazoa; phylum Chordata; class Mammalia; order Rodentia; family Thryonomyidae; genus Thryonomys; species Thryonomys swinderianus. The sequence goes on from PVIC010031971.1 coordinate 18,451, forward strand.
CGAACTCAGCAATCCTCCAGTCTCTGCCTCCTGAGTGCTGGGATGACAGGCATGAGCCACCACGCCCGGCACTGTGGTATGTGGTACTGATTGCTGGTGGGCCTGAGTCTCCACGCCCAGCATTGTATGTGGTTACCGGGGATCGAACTCAGGACCTTGCACTTTCGAGGCAGGCGCTGGAACCACTGAGCTAACCCACCAGCCCTGATTATTTCATTTTTGAAAGCACACAGTATTCATTTTCTATAAAAATAACTAGGCTTTTAGTGAAAAAGAAACTATTTTGGCTTGATTTGGTTTGAGTCTTTGGATGGGGAAAACAAAGGGACAAACAGAGGCACTGTTTGCTAGTCTTCCAAATGTGTGCAGAGGGACCATATTTACCTAGGAAATAGGCAGTTGCTTTTAGTCACCTGTAAGTTACAGGTAGGGCTACTTGAGAGCATAGGTCTGGGTATATGAATAGTACAATGCAACTGAATGAGCAGATTTCGAATATATACATATTTATATATTTTCAATATTTTGTTTTGTTTTGTTTTTTGAGACAGGGTCTCGCTTTGTAGTTCAGGCTAGCTCTGAGCTCACTATGTAGCCCAGGCAAGCCTCGAACTCAGCAATCCTCCTGTCTCTGCCTCCCGAGTGCTAGGATTACAGGCGTTGAGCCACCACGCCCGGCTTATTTTCAATATTTATAAATATTTTCGAATGGAATATGGTTGACATGATTAGAGTTTAGAGGTATTCAAAGAACAATAAGTATGAATCTAATTTATATCACCTAAAATTTTGGTATGAATGATATGTAATATAGGAAAAGTCAACGACTTGATATGCTGTAAAGATATATCTGTTTATGAATTATTCATAATTAGAACACTGCAGATCTCTTGAGTGAAATACATAATATGAAGTAAAAATAGAAATGATTTCATGTTTTTATGAATAAATATTTTAGGTGAAGTCACTACAGTTGTACCTACCTTACACCAAAATTGAAAAATAATAAGGGATTGGAAAGCTATTAACCATCATTTCCTACTTGCCTCTACCTAAACATACTACTTCCGGCTTGATCAGTCTGATGTAATGTATTTAACTGTAATATTTGAATGGTGTTTCCATTTTTTACTATCAATTTTTTCTTACCCCTAACTTTCCCCTACCCTATTTTTCTTTTTTCTTTGAACATTTTTTATTCCATAATATCTATCATACATTCTGGACCTCATTTACACCTTTAGTTTCTAATACTAGAAAAATGATATGGTTTCTATACATCTGTTTCCTGTTTATTTCACTTATGAGCAGGTCCTCAAGATACACCCATTTGAATATAAATGACTCAAATTTATCATTCTTTATGGCTAATAGTTCATTGTATGTAAAAAAAGAACCCACATCTTCTCTATCCAATCTGCTGTTGAAACGGATGTCTTTCCTCTTGACCTCCATTTTAAGAGTGCTATGGTTTTCAGAAAAGAGTTCTTTCATCTCCTTTGTTAGACTGATTCCTACATGTTTCTTTTTTTTGGTGCTACTCTGAAAGTAATTGTTTCTCTATTTATCTCTCAGTAAATCTATTATTTGTGTATAGAAAGGCTCTTGATTTTTGGATATTGTACTGTACTGAACCTGGAGATTAAGTTAAATAGTTTTTTGGCTAAGTTCTGGGGATCTTCTATACAGAGTATCATGACTTCAACAAATTATGACAGCTTAATGGCTTCCTTTTCTTTATTCCTTTTTTCTTTTTCTTATCTAATCGCTGTGGCTAATGTTTCCAGAGCTATACTGAGCAAGAGTGGGGACAGTGGACATCCTTGTCTTCTTCCTGAATTTAATGTGAAAGGTTTCAGTTTTTCACCATTTAGTATGATGCTCATTGTTGCTTTCTCATAAATAGCTTTAATCAGGATGAGATAAAGGCCATCTATTCCAATTTTCTGTAGGGTTTTAATCAAGAATTGGTGTTGGATTTTGTCAAATGTTTTTTCTGCATCCTATTTGCCAGTATCTTATTGAGTATTTTTCTACGTATATCCATTACAGATACTGGCCTATAGTTCTCTTTCTTGGGGTATGGTCTTTGTCTGCTTTTGGGATCAAGGTAATATTACTTCAAGGAATGAATTTGGCAGCCTTGCATCCTTTTCAGTTTCATTAAAGAGTTTGAAAAGGTATGGCATTAGCTCTCTTTACATGTCTTATATAATTCAGCAGTGAAGCCATAAGGACCAGGACTTTTCTTTGTTGGTAGGTTTTTAATTATATTCTCAATTTCATTGATTGATATTGGGATGTTTAGCATTTTTATATCTTAGCTCAACTTTGGGAGTTCATGTGTCTAGGAATCTGTCCATTGCATCTCTGTTTTCCACCTTACTAGAGTATAGGTTTTTGAAGTACGTGTTGCCTGTTATCTGTATTTCTGCTGGATATGTTTTGATTTTACCCTTTTCATTCATAATTGCATGGACTTGGGTCTTTCCCTTCCTTTTTTTTTTTTTTTTTTTTTTTTTTTTTTTTTTTT
>PVIC010031972.1:0-20929 GCA_004025085.1 Thryonomys swinderianus
TGGTTCTAACACAGGAAGGAAGATCCACGTCAGTCAAACAACAAAGCCTTGGCCAGAGGGACTGAGGATCCCTGTGCCGGTGTTGAGGCTGCATCTCCAAGCCTGCCCTGACAGAAGCACCACCCTCAGGATGGTCACACGGTGTCCCCAAGATTCCAGCTTCCTGTCCTCTGAAGTGCAGCATCATGTTGCCTCTTTCCAGCTCCCTGTCGGCCATACTGAAGGGAAGCCCACTATCATTGAGGTCATAGGATCAGAGCTGGTCAAAGGATAGAATATCTGCGCCAGTCAAGCAAAGAACCCCCACCCTCCACCCCAAGGGGTGGCAGAACATAGCGCCAGCTCTGGAGCTGCAGAGAAAAGGGAGTCTTCCCTGACAAGACTGTCAGCCATAGGATCACCACACCACCTCCCTGCAGTTCCAGCTTCCTGTCCTCCATATCACCACATCAAGTCCCTGTGATCCAAGTCCCTGTCAGCCATACTGAAGAGGCATCTACAGGGAGAGTGAAGACAACCATTGCTGAGTTTCTGGGTCTAGTGCCACCTGCAGGACCCTGGACTCACTTCAGGGAAAGGGCAGCTGCACTTTCAACCCTGCAGGAATTGAGTTGAACTCAGGCAGTCACAGTAGCCAGAAGGCAAACTGTTCTATAGTGGACTATGGCTATTTCCCTGTGACTAATTAACCCCAACCTGTGTACTACTGCCCATACTGTCTACAAAAGAAAGCAGTTCCACACTTTGAACAGCCTTTTGATCCTGGATTTTTTCTGCTTCTTCTTTGGCTCCTTTTCTTCACTTTCCCCTCATTTTCTATTTTCTGGAATAGTGATTGCCTCAGTTTGTAATTTCCTGTGCTGTGCTTGATACTGTTGGGGATACTCAAAGTATTACATCAGCCAAAGTGATATGAATGTTCTGTTTAAGTACCTTTAATGGTGTGCCAGAACTGAGTTTGTTTAAGCATCATTACAGACCCAAAGAGAACAATCCAGGAAGTAGCCATCTCCTAATGGTTCCAAATATTAGGAAGAAAGAGATTTACAGCCAACATTGCCTAAAAAGCAGGCAAGGAATTAAACCAATAATGGCAACCACAAAAGATTAGAATTGAAAAAAACAATACAAAACACAGACACAAATATCACCACCACAAGGTAATCCAGGGAAAAGGGAAATTTATCAAACTGAAACTCAGTCACCAGGACTCTCTGTGATGGTAACAAAAGAAGATCTAGTAAAATGGAAGTGAGAAATAATTTCCAAGCTAAAAACAGAGATACTGTCTGTAGTAAAATATATGATTAAAGAAGAGTTCAGGAACATATTAAAATCTCAGATTACAAAAGCAATGGAACTTGTTAAACAGCTTCAAACAGAGTTTCAGGAGAAGAAAAACTCCAAAAAAAGTTTGAAAAATAGGGTGAACAAAAGTGAGAACTGATTTCACACCCAGAAGATAGGATTGCAGCCAGTGGATAGGAAAGAAATAATTTATGGAAAATTGTGAGGGTCCATGAGAAATCAATTCAACAGTTCCTACATGACACAAAGAATAACCTACAACTGATTGGCATCACTGAGGAAGCAGGAGACAAAGCAAACAATATATAAAACTTTGGGAGCACAAGGGCCAGAGTTTGATCCCTGGTACCACAAGAAGAAGGAGGAGGAGGAGGAGAAGAGAAGGAAGGGGAGAAGGAGAAGGCGAAGGAGGGGGAGGGGAGGGGGAGGGGAAGAGGAAGAAGAAAAGATATATATTTGAAAAAAACTGTTCACAGGCATAATGGCAGAAAATTTCACAGGTAAAGGGAAAAAAATTGGGCATACAGATAAGTGAAGCATATAGGACTCCAAGTTGTTGTGATACAAAAAAATCTATACGTAAACATATAATCATCAAGATCCCTATCCAACAGAAGCATGAAATATTGATAAAAATTAGAGAAACGAAAAAAACTACATACAAATGGGAGCCTGGTAGGATCACACCAGACTTTTCAACACAAATGTTCAAGACAAGGAGAGCCTGGAGTGAAGTGTTTCAAATCTTGCAGGAAAACAACCTCCAACCTAGATTAACATATCCTGCAAAGCTATCTTTCAAAACTGACAGGGAAATAAGATATTTCCAAGACAAAGAACACCTGAAAAACTTCACAAACGCAAAACTTACATTCCAAAACATTCTGAAGAAAATCTTAGAAAAAGACAAAAAATGTCACAAACCCACAAGACCCAGCAGAGTAAACTCAACGGGCAAGGCAAGCTGAACAGGAAGGAGGGAGCAAAAATTAAAAGATCCATGAACAGGAAAACCCCATGACAGGGTTAAATGAGTCCATATCAGTCATAAGCATTAATGTCAGGGGTGTGAATGGACCAATTAAAAGACATGGCTTATCAGAATGAATTAAGAAGTAAGATCCTACAATGTCCTGTGTACAAGAAACATGTCTAATTCAGAAACAAATCCATAGACTGAAAGTAAAAGGATCAAAAACAATTCTCCACGCTACAGGAAACCACAAAAAAGCAGGAGTGGCTATCCTATTTGCAGGCAAAGTAGATTTCAAACCAAAAATGATTAAGAGAGACAAAGAAGGGCACTACATCCTAGTACAGGGAACAATCCAAGAGAAAGAGATGATACTCTTAAATATTTATGCACTAAATTATAGTATGACCAACTATATAAAACAAATATTAATGGACATGAAAAACCAAACAAGCATCAGTAGTAGGAGGGGACTTCAACACTCCACTCTCACAAATAGACAGATCAACTGAACAAAAAAATCAATAAAGAAATACTTGAACTGAAGCAAACTTTTGAACAATGGATTTAATAGATATCTGCAGAGTACTTCACCCCACAAAGTCAGAATATACATTCTTCTCAGCTGCTCATGGGCCAGTCTCCAAAATAGACCACGTGCTATTTCATAAAGCATGTTTAAATAAATGCAAAGGAACTGAACTTATCCCTTGTATACTATCAGACCATAGTGCTTTGAAATTGTAACTCAATAGCAAGAGAAATTCCAAGATCCTCACAAACACATGGAAACTGAATAACACTCTCCTGAGCAACCAATGGGTCACAAAAGAAATTAAACAGTTTCTACAATTAAATGATAATCCCAGAACAACATACAGGAATTTATGAGAAACAATGAAAGCAGTTCTATGAAGGAAATTCATAGCAGGGAATGTCTACACCAGTAAAACAGAACAAACTCAAATAAATAATCTAATGCTGAACCTCAAACTACTAGAAAAAAAAAGGAGCAAGACAAACCCAAAGCTCATACTAGGGAGGAAACTATAAGGATCAGAGAAGAAATTAATGCAATGAAGACTAAGAGAATAACATTTTTAAAAATCAACAAATCAAAGAGTTGGTTCTTTCAAAGGATAAATAAATTTGGCAGACCCTTAGCCAATCTTATCAAACAAAGAAAGGAAAAGGCTTTTAGAAATGAAAGGGAGTAAATCACCACAGATTCAGCAGAATGTCCAGAGGATAAGATCCTACTTTGAAAATTTGTTCTCCAATAAGATGGAAAACATAGAAGAAATGGATAGATTCCTAAACACATATGAACTTTCAAAGTTGAACAAAGAAGATGTAAAAGTGTTAAACACCCCAATATCAATCTGTGAAATTCGAAGTGTAATAAAAAACCTACCAACAAAGAAAAGTCCTGGTCCTAATGGTTTTACTGCTGAATTCTATGAAACTTTTAAAGAAGAGTTAACACTACTACTTCTTAAACTCTTTAATGAAATTGAAAAGGAAGCAGTGCTCCCAAATTCATTACTGGAAGTGCCAGGTGTGGTGGGTGGCTCACACCTGTAATCCCAGCACTCAGGAGGCAGAGACAGGAAGATTGCAGAGTCTGAGACTTGCCTGGGCTACATAAAGAGCTCAGGGCCAGCCTGAGCTACAAAGCAAGACACAGTCTCAAAAAAAAAAATGTGCTCGCTTTGGCAGCACATATACCGAATTCATTACTGGAAGTAACATTGATTCTAAAAGGAGAAAAACTCAACCAAAAAAAAAGAGAAATACAGGCCAATCTCCTTAATGAACATTGATGTAAAAATCCTCAATAAGATACTGCAAACAGAACACAGAGAATCATCAAGAAGATCATACATCCTGACCAAGTTGGATTCATCCCAGAGATGCAAGAATGGTTCAACATATGTAAAACAATGAACATAATACACTCGGGCCAGAGGGTTAGCTCAGAGGTTCTGGCACCTGCCTCACAATCGCAAGGTCCTGAGTTTGATTCCTGGTAACCATATACAATGCTGGGCGTGGAGACTCACGCCCACCAGCAATCAACACCACATACCACAGTACCGGGCGTGGTGGCTCACGCCTGTAATCCCAGCACTCAGGAGGCAGAGACAGGTGGATTGCTGAGTTCGAGGCTTGCCTGGGCTACATATTGAGCTTAGAGCCAGCCTGAACTACAAAGCAAGACCCTGTCTCAAAAAATAATAATGATAATAATAATAATACACTATATTTACAAACTCAAGGACAAAAACTATATGGTCATCTCAATAGACGCAGAAAAAGCATTCAACAAAATTCAACACCTGTTCATCATCAAAACCCTATAGAAAATTAGAATAAATCAACTTTATCTCAACCTTAAAAAGCTATTTGTGAGAAACCAACAACCAGCATCATCCTAAAGGGTCAAAAACTGAAATCTTTACATTAAGATCAGGAACAAGACAAGGATGCCCACTATCACCCCTCCTATTCAATATAGTACTGGAAACAGCCACAGCAATTAAAGAAAGAAATAAAAGGAATAAAGATAGGAAAGGAAGAAGTTAAACTCTCATTATTTGTTGATGACATCATACTCTATATAGAAGATGTAAAAACTCAACGAAAGGACTGCTAGATTTAATTGGCAAATTTAGTAGCATAGCTGGATACAAAGTCAATACTCAAAAATCAATAGCCTTTTTATACACAAACAACAGACTCATTAAGAAAGAAATTGGGGAATCAAGTCCTTTCACAATATCACCCAAAAAAATTAAATATCTAGGCACTAATTTAACAAAGGAAGTGAAGGACCTCTTCTCTGAAAACTGCAACATTCTAAAAAAAAAGGAGATTGAAGAGGATATCAGAAAATGGAAAGACATCCCTTGTTCCTGGGTAGGAAGAACCAATATCATTTAAATGGCTATACTTCCGCAACTACTATATAGATTCAGTGCAATCCTGATTGAAATCCCAACAGCATATTTCACAGATCTAGAGAAAAAAAATCCAAAAATTCATCTGGAATCACAAAAGACCCAGAACAGCAAAAGCAATTCTAGGCAACAAGGACATGGAAGAGGGTATCATGATCCCCAATTTGAAACTATATTACAAAACCACAGTGATAAAAACAGCATGGTACTGACAAAGAAACAGATCTGAGGATCAGTGGAAAAGACTAGAAGATCCAGAAACAATCCCGATACTCTAAGCCACCTCATCTTTGACAAAGGAGCCAAGCACTCTCAATGGAGGAAAGATGGTCTTTTTAACTAATGGTGCTAAAAAAAAAAAAAAAATTGGTTTTTAACCTGCCAAAGACTAAAGCTAGATCTATGTCTTTCACCATGTACCAAACACAAATCAAAGTGGATTAGAGACATAAATATTAAAACAGAAGCACTAAACCTGCTGCAAAACAGGGTAGGTAGAACTCTTGGAGTCAGCAGCTTAGGGAAAGACCTTATGAACAGAACCTCAGCAGCATGGGCACTAGCAGAGGAATCAACAACTGGGATCTCATCTTATTAAAAAGCTTTTGTACAGAAAGAGAAAAAAAACACCAGCAGAGCAAAAATAACAACCAACAATATGGGAAAAAAAAGTTTTTAAATACTGTTTCTCAAACAAAGGGCTACTATGAGCTTTAAAAAAATCACCCCCCACATTTAAAGAGACAATTCAAAAATGGGCATCTGAGATAAGCAGACACATTTCAGAGGAGGAAGTGAAAGCAACGAAGAAACACATGAAGAAATGCTCAACATCACTGGTCATTTGAGAGATGCAGATGAAAACAACACTGAGATTCCATCTCACTCCGCAAAGAATGACTGCTACCTTGAAAACAACCAACAACAAATGCTGGCATGGCTGTGGAAGAAAGGAACTCTTCTCCACTATTGGGGGAGACTAGTGCAACCACTGTGAAGATTCTCAAGAAACTAGGATTAGAGATCCTATTTGACCCTGGTATTGCCCCGCTAGGACTACACACGAAAGAATTAAAAGATTCATATCCCAGCAACATATGTACACCCATGTTCTAGCAGCTCAGTTTGTGATAGCCAAATATTGGAAACAATATAAATGCCCATCAACTAAAGACTGGGTAAAGAAGATGTGTTTTTTATAAAATGAAGTATTACTCTGCCGTAAAGAATGATAAATTGAGTCCTTTATACTCAAATGGACATACATTGAGGACATACTCATAAGTGAAATAAATAGGTCACAGATGTATAAGTTCCATATCTTTTCTCTGGTATTAGGAACTGAAGGTGTAAATGAGGTCCAAAATGTATTATAGGTATTATGAAATAGCAAGAAAATATTCAAAGGGAAAAGGTGGGTAAAGGTAAGAATGGAAAGGAAAAATGTGATGATTAAGAAAAGGAAATAAAGTGTATGTATAGAGTGGTTGGGAGATTTGAGGGCCAGAGGAATGGGGGAAAAAAATGAGAATTAAGTTGTGTTGTGTACTGGTACAAATTTTCAGTGTCGATTGTGACCATGTGTATATAAAATGTACCAAAAAATAAATTTTTTTAAGAAGGAGGAGGAGGAAGAAAAAAGGAGGAGGAAGAAATAAAGAAGGAAAAAATAGGAAAAGAAGGAAGAAAGGGGTAAAAGAAGAAAAATAGGAGCAAGAGGAGAGATGTACATATGAAACCACTGAGATAATGAAATATGCTCTTTCTGGTCCTTTGAAATTGTCCCCACCATTTTTTCTTTCCTTTTACAACCTCATCATTCTTCAATCACTGATATGCTTTGTCTTTCAATAAATTTTTGTACCTTTTCTACAGTATGTTCAGATTAATATTGTGTTCATCCTTCTTGTCATTTTTTGACTCACCATAATTATTTTGAAATTCATCTAGGTTGTAGCACAAGTCAATAATAATTCATTTTCTTGCACAGTAACATTTCATGGTATGGAAATGCCATAAGTGTTTGATCTATTCATCTACTGATGAACCTTTGCATTGAGTCTAGTTTTTGAAAATTTCAAATAAAGCTGCAATGCACAGTAAAGTAAAAGATTTTATATGGATATAAGGTTTCATTTTTAATGATTAAACAGCTAAGAGTTGACTGGGTAGGGAATATAGTCAGGATATGCTTAATATTTTAGGAAACTACCAAATGATTTCCTGAAGAACTTACATTCTATATTATCTTAAATTCCCACCAACAGTTCAAATTCCTCTACATTTTTACCTACACACATATACTTGCTCTTTTTAATTGTAACCATCTCAATGAAGGTACAGTGGCATCTCATTGTGTTTTCAATTCACATTTCCACATTACTAGCTATATTTAACAACTATTTTTGTGTTTCTTTGCCTTCAGTGTACCATCTCTAAGTATCTGTTCAAATCTTTGGGCTATTTTTTATTGAATTGTTTTTGTTTTCTTATCATTGAGGGGTATATATGTGTGTGTGTCTGATGTATCAGTATGCAATATGCAAATATTTGCTTCTACTATATTGTCTTTTCATTGTTTTTGGCAACACAGAAGTTTAAAATTTTGAAGTCCAATTTGTTATTTTGGATATCATGTAAATAAGATGTGACTGAACTAAGGCCAAAGCCTTTTTTCCCTTTTATTTTCTAGCTGTTGTATAGTCTCCATTTTATGTATAAATGTAGAATTAATTTTGAGTTAAACCTTTTTATATATTGTGTGGTCAGGACATAAGTCCCCTTTTTGCATGTAACTACTTCATCCCCATTTGTTGAAAAAGATTGTTCTTGCTCCCTTGAATCACACATGCACACCTTTGTCAGAATTGGTTTTCTGTGTACATGTGGATATATTTCTGGGCTTCCTATTTTGTTCAGTTCATCATGACACTTCAATAATGTCATGCTCTCTTCTTTACTGTACCTTACTTAATAGTTTCTAAATCAAGTAGTATCAGTCTTCTTCTCTGCACTTTTTCAAATTCATTGTAGCCTTTTGTGTATCTTTCCTTTTCCATTTGACATTTTAAATCAACTTGCCAATTTCTACAAAACAAAAGTCTGGTGGAATTATTTTAGAGCAAAGATTAGGAATCCATAGATCTATAGATAACTTGATGAGAAAAACACTGAGACTTCTGACTCATGAATAAGGTGTCACTCTGCATCTCCTTAGATCTTCTTTAGTCTTTCTCAGTACTTTGTAGTACTTAACATAGAGGGTGGTTTTTTTTAAATTGAATTCTTTATTGGCACATTATATACACAGCTCACAATCACACACAACATTGGGGAATTTGTACCAACATGTGACACAGGTCAATTCTCATTTTTACCCACATCTCTACCCACCCCCTCCCTCCCCACCCACTATATACATACTCTTTTATTTTTTTCTGAATCATATTTATTCCTTCCCCTCATTATGTTCCCACACCAAATTCCTTTTGGATATTTCACAGGGTGGTTTTTTTAACATCAGATTTAACACAAGCATTTTAAACAGGGGATCAACACTATCTACTTCAATTTCTAAAATAAGAATAAAGGACTGAGAAAAGAACAAAGGTGGGAGCCGAGAGATCAACTGGAAGATGGCTAAACAGTCCATGCAAGCGTTGGTGTCTTGCACCAACATGGTGACCATGGAGATGAGCACAGGAGCTGGTGTGAGGTTTCATTAGGTTGAGCCACAAAGAATGATCCATTTTTTTATAAGCCAAAGAAGCTATGCTCTTGGCAGCCTTACTTGAGTCAACCTAGTATTTTAGAGGTAAGTCAGGACTCAGAACTTGCTAATTACTTAAAATCAGAGAATTAGTGACAAGGATTAAATGTGGTTCATAGGAGCTTTGCTCGGGCACCCAAAGAAAGATAGTGCCATTTCCCCAGATGGGGCAGGAGGGAACGCCAAAACCCCATTCTCTCTGTCTTCTCCCCTTCCCCATTCCTCTCTTTTTCTCTCGCCTTTAGCTTTTCAGGGGACACAATTATCATGGGCTATATGTTTACCTTTAAACATGCATTTTTCCCACCTGGCTCCTTGTCTGACGTTTTAATGACTTTGAGCTGGTTTAGCTTTTCATGGGCAGAGCATACTGAGAGCACATACTTTCTGTGCGCGGTTTGAGGCTCATGCATGCTCCCTTAATGTTAATGCCATAGCAACATGCCCTTAACTTTTTATTTCTTTGAGCTCGACCCTCATCTGGAAAGGTTCTGGGCCACATTTTCAAGCAATTTGGTGCCGATCATCATGAGGCTGCTGCATTTATGGAGGCAAGGCTAGGCACGCAGGCTTGAGTCTGTACTCAAATTACTATCCCAAATGACTCCATGGGGGGTTTCTTTTAGGGGTCACTGAGAGCCAGAGTGGAATGTTTTTCCTTCTTCACTTGATCCCAGGCCTTGGGGCACGAGAACCATAAATGCAGGTAATGTGTTTAATAGCCAGATTCTCTGGGCTCGTTTTCCACCTCTCTCCCCACCCCTGGTGATACTCATGAAACCCCGCAGAGCTGGCCAGAGACTTGCATTGTACAAAGTTTCTACAAAGGCTGAGGTTTGGATGGCTGAGCAACACAGCTGGGTGTGCCCAGAGCATGGGACTCCTCCTCTCTCTGGCTCAGCCAGATCATGTGTGTTTGCCAAGGTCCTAACTGAAAAGCACTGCTCACAGGTAGTGAGCTCCCCATCACTGCTGGTGTTCATGCAGTGTCCAAAACACTGTTTGACAGGAGTACTTGTAACTGGAGATTTACACATCCGACTGGGAATTCAACTAGAATAGTCCTTTCATCATCAAATAACTTTGCTTTCCATGGTTTCAGTCAACCAAGGCCTGAAAATATTAAATAGAAGGAGATTTTTTACCATATAAGTTTTGTGGGCTGGGATTTAGCTCAAGCGGTACCGCACCTACTTTGGAAGCACAAGGGCTGGAGTTTGATCCCCAATACCACACGTGTGTGTGTGTGTGTGTGTGTGTGTGTGTGTGTGTTGAATTGCATTCCTGTTATAGTTTAGATCTAAAATATTGTGCAGAAGTCTCATATATTTGGAAGTGGTTGGATCACGGGAATGTCCAATGTAATTGTCCACTGATAAGTTCAGTGGTTACTGTGCTATTAGGAGGTGTGGTATGGTTGTAGGTGGTCACTGGGGACTTGAGCTAGAATGTGTACTCAGTTCTTGGGTCCCCCCTCCTCTCTCTCTGCCTCCTGGTTGCCATGGGATGAGCACAGTTCCTCCACCATGCACTTCCATCAAGTCTTTTCTGCCTTGGAACCGGCTGACCAAGGACTGAGACCGCAAGAGTTGGGTATTTTATCCTACATAGAAAAGTAACTAAGACAAAGCTTTTCAAAGTAGCAAAACAAAGTCTTGTACTAATCTGCTCCATCTTGCTTGGAAAGAGTCATCCCTTTGTTCAGGGTGTCCTGGCTGGGTGCATTACTTATCCATTAGTCACCTAGTAGACTGCTTGCTTATCAGATCCACTGTGAATATCCTGGTGCTTGTGTCCAAGTAACCCTTAAACACAACCCAACATTAGGGTGCAGTGCTTGTGTCGTGCACCTCACTGCATCTCATCACACAGGCATTGTGCCACCTCCCTCTATCCTAAGAAGTTCAGGGCCATACAGTAAGAAAGCTCAAGAGAGAAGTCACATTCATATAACTTTTATGTCCGTATATTATTACAGTGGTTCAGTTTAACCAGCAGTTGTTTTCTATCTCACACCACGCCTAATTTATAAGTTAAACTTTATTCTAGGTATTTACACACAGGAAAAGCATAGTCTGTAGGAAGTTCAGTACTCTCCATGGTTTCAGGCATCCACTGAGAGTGTTGGAATTGGTCCCCTGTAGATAAAGAGCCCTTGCTTTTAGATCATTAAGTTTCTTGTAACACTAACTTTTCCTGGAACTAAGATACCCCTTCATTGTTTTCACACACATTTATTAGGTGAAGAGCTGAGAACTGGACTCAGACATAGCAGCAGACATGGTGGATGTGACCCTTCCCTCAAGGAACTTCCAGTCTAGCCAGGGTGACCCTAACAGATAATTAGTTTACAAGGTGTTGGCAATAGCTGTGGCTCTCAGGGCCTTTGCTGATGTTTTGCATGGATTATCTCAAAGATACTTCCAAACCCACATAAGGTTGAATTTTGCTTCACAAATAATACAGCACAGGTCAAAAGGGGTGGGTGAGTTTCCCAGGGTTATAGTAACACAACTGTTACTCTCAGAAGCCGGAGAAGGAGTCCAACCTTTGGGCCTTTGAAGTCTCTACCCATAGCTATGCCTCTGTCTAAGATCCTTACAAGATCAAGTGAGTCCTTGGTGATTAAATCCAATGTCTCCTTGTCCCTAACCTTGCTGTTACCTGGAAAACGTTCAAGGAGGTAGGTCCACTTACCTCCTTTCCCCATACTAGACATACTAATCTTCAGAGGCTTTCAAACGAAAACCATGCTCTGTCCCAGTACTCTAGGAAGCTGAAGCAGGAGTATCACAAACCAAATCAATCTCCCAGGACCCTGACTCAAAATTTTTTAAAAAGTGTTAGAGATGTAGCTCAACATGAAGGCCCTGAGTTCAATCCCCAGAACATCAAAACTTGCTTCAGCATTTAAGCCTCTTAGCTCAAAATAATAAGTAAATTACAATAACACATTTTGTTAAAAACTTAAGGTTTGATTTTTGCCAGATACCCAGCTGCCATTTTGAAAAGAACAATGAGGAAGAAAAGGTAAGAGAGTTGATGAAAACTTTATTATATGCTTGGCCTGGGAGGGGCAGAGGATTGGCCATCTCCAGCATGATGCACAAATAAAATCAAAGATAAACTACCTACCCTTGATGAACTTAAAATCGAACTGCAGTACTTGGCTTTGACACCATCTTCTTAGAGACCTCTGCACCATGAAACCAGGTGGAGGAAGAAGCGAATGTGCAGGCTAAAACCAAAAAGAAGAAAGATGAAGCAGAGCTCCAAATAAAATAGCTTGTTCAATCACACAGGCCAAAGAAGTAGCAGCAGGGAATGCTGAAGGCTGAGGGGCCAAGCTATTGGACTGCATTTACTGTCTAGACTGCACTTACTGTCTCTGTGGATTAGAACTCCATCGCCATCTGATCACTAAGATCACATCAGAATGACCCACCTTGACTATACGCAAGCAATTCCCATCAGTCTTTTGCCCCGGACCTGTGGCATTCTGGGCTTGTTCTGTTCTCTGTTGTGGCCGAGTGTAACACATGTATGCTAAACCATCTCTTAAGGAGAAAGAAAAAATGTGATGGTAATTTTTTTAAAAAAGGAAGCAAGCATGGGTCCCAGGGGGTTGTAGGGTCAGTAGGGGAATGGGAAACAATGAGAAATGAATTGTGTCATGTATTGGTACAAATTCTCAATATGGCATGTGTTCGTGATGTGAATATATAATGTACCAATAAAGATTCAAGAAAATCTAACTACGGAGTTGAAAAAAATGATGAACACATGGCAGTACTAAGATGTGGAAAACAAGACAGACATCTTTCGATTCTGAGTCTCCCTGTGCGTTTTTGGACAAGTTCCTTTGCTTCTCTGAGTCTCCAATTCCATCCATACCAGAGTTTCCAACACGATTTCGAGGCATGATGGAAACGCCCCACATCGGCAGCATCCGAGACAGTAGGGTTTAGTTTCTGAGTTCATGAAATGCGATTAGTGTGACTGAGGTCTCAATTTTGAATACCGCATTTTTTTTTTTTTTTTTTTTTTTTGCTTTTTTGAGACAGGGTCTCGCTTTGTAGTTCAAGCTGGCCCTGAGCTCACTATGGTGCCCAGGCAAGCCGCCGCGAACTCAGCGATCCTCCTGTCTCTGCCTCCCGAGTGCTGGGATTACAGGCGTGAGCCACCACGTCCGGCATTCCGCATATTTTAATTACTTTAAATTTAGGTACCCACATGTCTTTCGTGACTACCATAGTGGGCAGCACAAATGCAGAAAGTGAGGAGTCTGGTAGTTTTATCCACAAAGCGATGTTGTGAGAAGGAACCTTAGAAGGTGCCTCTTGCCTCTGGATCTGCCTTCTGACCGTGGAGCGTGGGAAGGCACCTGTCTCTGGAGATGGAGACACACCGCCTCTGCATCACATCCGGTAACACATAGGTGAGAGGCCCTAGGCATATCTCTTGGCTTCTCTGTAGCTCAGTTTCCACGCCTGTCGAATGGGGATAATAATAGCATCTAGTTCACAAGGTTGTTTAAAGGACTGAATTAGATAATAGACAGAGCTGTCCACATAATTCCTGACACTTGGTAAACACTCAAACACTATAGCTGCTTGCTTAGAGGTATTGTTGTTATTCTTAACGAGAGCATGAGTCAGCTCTCTGGAATGACAGACTGTCCCCCTTATAACACGTTCTTCCTGAGGGAGTCATCAGGGACTGCTAAAGCCTCCTTGTTGATACCAGTGGCTGACGTGCTATGAAGGCAGGTAGAAATCCAAAGTGAAGGAGACCCTGCCATGCAAAGAATGGGCCCCCCATTTTTACTAATAGCGAGAGACCCCTTCCCAGCACCTGAGGAAAGAGAGAGAGTCTTGATCCTTGCAGCGTCAGTACCCTCAAGACCTTTGCCCAGGAAAACAGGATAGTTCTTGGATTTCCAGCTTGAATGGTAATTGTGACTCCACAGGATCACGATTAGAGCAAGATGTATGAATATCTTAATCTAGAAAATTTTAAGTCTATTATCAAAATTAAAACGAACCTGATAACACAAAAGGTCTCATTTTCTTTTTTCCCCTCCAATGTATATGAGAAGGAAAATAGATCTTTCAGAATAGAAAATGCCATTCTTGGATTGCTCCGGTTTTTTAAATGTCTCATCAGCTCTGAGAGTCAAAGGTTCAGTGATACATGTTGTTCCCAATTTGACAACTGACAGCATGATAAAGGAATCATGTTAAACATTTCCACTCTTCAGAATAATGTATAGACAAGGAATCAAAACCTCACGCACCTCCCGTGGCCAGGCAATTGACAGCAACGGTGGGCCAGGCTACTTGGCCATGATGAGGATTAGGAGCTCCCAGGCCTTGTTTAGCTATCGTTGCATACCTCCAGGTGACGTCACTCACAGGAAGGTGCCCTTTGCTGGCAGATCCTCACTGTTCCAAGGGACTTGAGAAATCTAGATTTTTAAATAAAGCATCCCAATTTAAGATATTGGCTCAAAACATACGAAACAAAAACTTTGAATCAAGCAAAGAATGTATATAGAAGGTATTGCCTTCTCTCCCACCACTACTAGTCTCCCACTACTAACAGCCCAAAGTCCAGAACAGATCGTGAAAGCTCATTTTTAGAAGAAATCCAGATATTAAAACAATTTTTTTAACCTGACTCTTTCCCCTAAAAATCAATACACTTGACCTTTGGCCAAAAGCAGTGGAGTCTAATCTGGACTAAAAACCCAAAGCAAACAAAGTTCTTGCTGATTTCTGAAACTCAGCTCCCCTGAGTCAAGAGTTAACATTCAGAACTTCATACTGTTCACTTCGTCAAAATTCCTGGTAACTAAACCCGAAGTGTCCTGCTTGTCTTTACTTACTGTGCAGTAAAAAGTTGGGAATTTCCTACTATGAATCGTAGAATTTCTTTCCCAGAACTGTTAGGAAACCAACATCAAGGTGATGTTCATCTAATAATCCTGGATAATGTGGAGTTGGGTGCCTTCCATTCCCTCTCCTAGCAGCTAAATATTTACAGACTCATGACTTATAAATATGCTGATTTCCAAGTTTGTTGATTGCATACTCCATCCCTCTAACATAACAGCTCTGTGAGTGGAGGCCTCTTCATTATCTTGACCAAGCTGCTTTCATGGTTCCTACAACAAAGCCTGGAACAGTTCAGCTCCAAATATAATTTTACTAAATAATAAACTAATGAGTGACAATGTATTGTATTCCATGGCCTCCAGGAACAGGAAGTGTATCACTTACTCCAGCAGTCAGTTATCTCTTTGGACACTTTTGCCTGATGGAAAACTCTTGTAAAACAGCTCTGAATCCTAATGATTTATTTACATTAGTCTTAGTTGTATCTCTTAGCGTCACATAAACTAAGTTCACAATCTCTTTGGAACCACAGGCTCCTTCCCACAGGTTTCATATCTCTTTGAATCTTTTTTTAAATTTAGTTCAGACATCTTCATTCCTTCATGCTCACCTCCTGAAAGGAGAGTGAGGACGAGGGGTAGAAGAGAAGTGGAAAGAGGACAGGAGACAGTCAGGAACTCAAAGTCCCAAGCACAGTGCATAGCTGACGATCTAACTGACACCTGTACTTTCAATATATATTTCAGAGCCAGATGGTCTGGTTTTCAAAACATATCTTTCTCAGTCACATTTGGATACACACATTGAAAACTAAGCCTGTATCCTTGGTCCCAAATGTTCCCATGTGAATGCAACAGGACTCATTGGTTATAAACTCAGCATCTCAAGCCCTGCCAACCTTGAGATTGTAGAACACTGTGAAGAATACTAACCAATGAGAGAGAGCGAGAGAGAGTGTGCATGCTCAGAAATGCCTTCCAAAGGGTTCAGAGCCCAGACCAATCAGCCAAGCTACAGTGAAATTACAGTTGAATGATTCATACTCCTTTGATGTCCTGGAGATAATGCATCTTTATGAAGAATGGAACTCTGTTTCTCTTGCTTCTGAAGAATCTTAGTCAACAAACTAATCTGTGAGTTATCTGAAAGTCTAAATGGTGTATAGATCAGGAGAATCCTTCCAGTGCCCTCCTAATGCCTGTCATGCTATATACCTAGCTGGAGCCCACAAGCCATCACCAACCCTTCATTAGTAAGGTCAAGATCCCTGAATGGGAAATGCTTAAAGCAAAGAAAGTCATGAAAGAAAGAGGACTAGATATGGCCTGGTATATGATCTGCTGAGTTTCTGTAGGATACAGAATGAAAATAATGGTGTATACAGTGGGAAACTTTGCATGCTTGGCTAGAGGGCAAGCTCATTTTCTCCTAAAGCTATTAACTGAATAAGAGGGAGTTGTATTATATTTAGATCAGCATGAGTATCGCATGTTATAAAAGTTTCTCTCCAATATTTTATTTTTAACAACCAGTGCTATTTCAGGAAAACAAGTTATCCTGAAATAACTTCAACCAGCTGGTTGAGTTGAGATGTTAAGAGGTCAAATGACATAATCAGTTAAGAAAGCAGGCAGACATTTGAAGTAGATTTAGCCATTCCCCCCCCCCGGGGGGGTATGAATTTACAAGAGCAAGTTTGGAAGCTTGTAGTACACAAGGCTTTAAATGATTGGCTCAAAAAGCATTCCAGTAAATTGTTAGTGCTGAGGATCATGAGTACTACTTGTGCATTAGGATAAAATTTCCAAAGACAGCACCATTTTCAGAAAAATTTTTATGCAAAATTCATATCTAGAGATAAAGAAGTACATTTGTCCCCAGCAAAAGGGTCAAATCCAATAAGACAACATAACTGCTATAAACATATATGCACCTAACAAGATTTATGATGCAGTAACTGACAGAATTGAAAGAAAAAAGACAATTCAGTAAGAGTTGAGACTTTGAATACATTTCTTTATTTAATGGATAAAACAGACAAAAGAAGAACAATGAAATAGAAGGCTTAAAGAGTATATAAACTATTAGACTCAATAGACCCTTGTAGAACACTATAATCAAAATACAGACTACACATTCTTCCCAAATATATATGGAAACTTCCCCAAGGTCCAACATAATATATTAGTATATATGTCAAGTCTCAGCACATTTATGATGAAATTTTTTTAAAAAACTGTTTTCTGAGCACCATAAAATGACATTAGAAATAAATGTGAAGCCATAAATATACATTAAAGACAGCACTAAACAATAGATCAGCAAACAAATCACAAAGGAAATTTAAAAATAATTTGAGATGAATAAAAACAAATATAAGACATAGCAAAACTTATAGGATATATTAAAATAGTGCTTACAGAAAAAAAGTTATCTTTGTAAATCCCTTTTAAACAGAAATATCTCAGGTTAATGACCAGAACTTCTACACTGAGACGCTTAAGGGGAAGAAATAGCTAATGAAACTGAAAGCAAGCAAAAGGAAAGGAATAATGATGATTAGGGTAGAAATAAGTGAAATTCAGAGTGGAAGGACAATAAAGTAAAATCAATGGAATCAAAGGCTGGTTCTTTGAAAAAAAAACTGATAAACCTTTACTTCAACCGAGCATGAAAAAAGAAGTTTCAAACAACTAAAACTAGACATAAAAAAAAGTTTATTTTCCTTGTAGGAAAAGCATAGTATTCATGATTTTTTTGTAGATAACAACAAACTGATTCAAAATTTATATGGAAAGGTAGAGGAAAAAAACATTTTTTTTTTGAGACAGGGTCTCGCTTTGTAGTCCAGGCTGGCCTGGAGCTTACTATGTAGCCCAGGCAAGCCTCAAACTCAGCAATCCTCCTGCCTCTGCCTCCCAAGTGCTGGGATTACAGGGGTGAGCACCACGCCCGGCACTGTGATATGTGGTATTGATTGCTGGTGGGCAAGAGTCACCACACCCAGCATTGTATGTGGTTACCGGGATCGAACTCAGGACCTTGTGCTTGCGAGGCAGGTGCCAGAACCACTGAGCTAAATCTCTGGCCCAGATAGAGGAAATTTTTTAAATGAAGCCATTCTGAGAAGGAAGAACAGAATTGGAGATCAGTACTACCATGTTGCAAGACTGGTACAAGTGGCACATCTCCTGAACAGTCACCTTAAATTACCTCCAGTTAGTTTTGAACTCCTCTCCTCCACATTTCCATAGGAACCTATGCAATCCACGAGTAGGATGTGCATTGCAGAATGTAGTATGTCCTGCTTCTTGAAGACACAGATGGTTTCTTTCCTTCTTGTATCCTTAGGATCCCACCCAAAACAGAAGGATGGTGATAGATAATGTTTTGGATGGGTGGATGAATGGATGGGTGGGTGGATGGATGGATGGATGGATGGATGGATGGATGGATGGATGGATAAATGATGACTTTAGAATCCTTTACTTGAGCACAGATGTATGAGAAAATACAATTTCTTAGGTGTTTATTACAGAAGGAACACTAAACTGTAAAACTTTGGTCAAGTCGCTTATTTCTCATCATTGCTGCCATCTAGAATGTTGCTGAGTTTTAATAGATGATATATAAATGTCATCCAGGTATGGGTTCACCCATGCTTGGACAGAGTGTATTCTTCCAGTCATGCACAGCACATT
The DNA here is from genome assembly GCA_004025085.1 of Thryonomys swinderianus. NCBI lineage: Eukaryota > Metazoa > Chordata > Mammalia > Rodentia > Thryonomyidae > Thryonomys > Thryonomys swinderianus. The sequence goes on from PVIC010031972.1 coordinate 18,609, forward strand.
TAACATTGACAGAATTGGCCTTTTCTTTTAAAAGTTAAATTTAGTGAAACTATTCATTAAATCTCTCAAAGTGATCAAGCCAGCAGTGCATCTAATCACAACACCCTTTCTTTCTCCAAATCTTTACACAACTTAAACTCAGTCCTTTTGAGGTCTTTCAGTAGAAAATTTACATGGCACTCGATCAGTATTCACAACAAGTTTTGGCATACATAATTTTTTAGCCACAGTGTCACCCTGTAAACTGCCCCTAAGTTCCATTTTATATTACGAATGGAAAAGGACACAGTAGATGGGAATTTATGGGGTGCCTCGGGTTTGACCAATAGTCATGTGGGTTAAAAACAAAAGGGCAAAGGATACCTCTTTTTGACTTTAAAATCATGGGTCCTCTTATAAAACCTAGAATTTTTTTCAATGCACCATGGCAAATAATTAGTCCTTTTCTTTTCTCCCTATTCCTAAGACATTCTAGTTGAAAACTGGATTACTTCTCAGAGATTTTGTTAACACAGAAAATAGCTAGATCTATTTCTGAATTTCAACTCTTTTATTTATGACCATACACCCACTCAATTTCTCATTCTGACTCCAACCACAATAGTTTTGACCAGGACTTAATTTTCAACATCCTTGCCTAGACCAACATGGTGGTTTAAATTTGGACACAGACTCTTGAAATGACTTAATTATCCCATTACTATAAGAATGTTAGTCAATTTTGCATTACAACATTTTCCAAGGTTGTTGAGAATTACAAAAGCTACTATTCTGTCACTATAAAAAATAAAATCCTCATTAAGGGAAAAATCAGAGAGTTGGCCACTACTGGTTTCCTAGAACTCTATTTTTTTAAAATAGAACATATACAATACTTTCAATATTTAAATGTATATTTGCAATAGACCATTGATATTCAGCTTGATTTTTTTTCTTTGCTTCACATCTCTTTTGAGTCAGTGCCTACTGGTTGTGCAGATTAATAGGTTCCATTTTGACAGATTCACAGATGCACAGAAGAGACTTCAGTCATTTTCACACTCCAGTTGCCCCACTGCCCAGTCCTTCCCCTTAGTTTCACAGTTTTAGGGGATTCGATACATGTATTATATTTGTATAATGTTCATCTCCCCTACTTTGCTGTTTTTATTCTACTGATGTCATAGGTTAAATCGTCTATATCTCCAATCTGGTATTTAAAGTATAATTTCAGAGCAATTATAAAAAGGAGTTTCTCTCATTACAACATTTCTTTAAAATCACAACGTCGTGCTCGCTCCGGCAGCACATACACTAAAATCACAATGTTAATGCAGAATACAATTACAGTTTACCATTTTTCTAATTTGGAGTTTCATAGAGAAATACAAATCTACACTGTATTGAAAAGAAAGATTCCTGCTCTGCCCTTCGAAATAGCTCTCCAAGAGCCTATGACAAATCAGGAGAGATGTCGTCCATGAAGGTGCACGGTAAAGGCTGCCTTTATATTTAGTTGGTGATGCTGAGACATATTTTCCGAATCTTGACGGGGGCGCCCCCTTCATGGATGCGAGGATCTGAGAACTCGCTGGTGGGAACAACATGCACTTCCCAGCACGTTCACACAGCGGTCCTCTCACTGGCCAACTGTGTGCCTGGGCACAGATTACACAGGGGAATTTGACACCTGGTTTCTGGGGAAGTAAAAAGTCAATAGTATTAGTACCACCAGGTTTCGATTGCCAAGAACTGTGAGAGAGAGAACGGCGGTCTGGAACTTCAGGTGGAGCTGCCATTGGCTTCCCAGCATCTCCGTGACAACCTTTATTCCATTACCCACTTTGGGATCAGTCTTTCTGTGGAAGGAAGTGGCTTGAGGACCCTAGAATTAATCCAAGAAATCTTTTTTGTTTTTTTTTTGGGGGGGTTGTTGTTGTTTTTGGGTTTTTTTTGTTTTGTTTTGTTTTGTTTTTGAAACAGGGTCTCGCTTTGTAGTTCAGGCTGGCCCTAAGCTCACTATGTAGCCCAGGCAAGCCTCGAACTCAGCAATCCTCCTGCCTCTGCCTCCTGAGTGCTGGGATGACAGGCATGAGCCACCACACCCGGCATTGTATATGGTTATCGGGGATCGAACTCAGGACCTTGTGCTTGCGAAGCAGGTGCCGGAACCACTGAGCTAACCCTCCGGCCCAAATCTTTTTTGTTTTTGAGAAGTCGACCCGGAGCAATATCTTGATATATCTTAATATCTTAGTATGTGACAGAATTGGTCAAGTGGTGAGATGAATGAATAAGAAGAAAAGAAAGGGAAAGAAGAGAAGGGAAAAAAGGAAGGAAGA
>PVIC010031973.1:0-20895 GCA_004025085.1 Thryonomys swinderianus
CTGCAAAATTTTTTCTTTTAGTTATATTGTAATAATATTTTGTGATTAATATTGTATTACTCCTTTAACTTTTAATTTGAAATATTTTACTTAGAAAAGTTGCAAAAATAAAAGAGGGCATTCTCATATTCTCCCTCTCATGTTACCAAGAAAATTTTCACTTTTCCATAAGATTCACCATAGATTTCAATTTGTCACAATTTCAGCTGTAGTACATTTAAAATATATTTTGTCTAACAAATATTAATGATTATATAGTTTGATGAGAAGTATGTAATACAATGTTCATTTTCCCCATTTTTTTCTTAAAAACTATAAACTTAGAGCCAGAGATTTAGCTCAGTGGTTCTGGTGCCTGCCTAGCAAGCACAAGGTCCTGAGTTGGATCTGGTAACTACATACAACAATATGGGGTGTGGTGACTCAAGCCCACCAGCAATCAGTACCACCAACCACAGTGCCAGGCATGGTGGCTCACGCTTGTAATCCGAGCACTTGAGAGGCAGAGGCAGGAGGATTGCTGAGTTCCAGGCTTGCCTGGGCTAGGTAGTGAGCTCAGGGCCAGCCTAAACTACAGAGCAAGACCTTTTCTTAAAAAACAAACAAAACCCAAAAAACTATAGGCTTAAATATATTCTCATCCCCTTATATAATTAGAAATATTAGTGAAACTTCTTTCTTTCTTTCTTTTCTTTTCTCTTTTTTTTTTTTTTTTTTTTTTTTTTTGAGACAGGGTCTTGTTTTGTAGTTCAGGCTGGCTCACTGTGTAGCCCAGGCAAGCCTTGAACTCGGCAATCCTCCTGCCTCTACCTCCCAAGTGCTGGGATTACAGGCATGAGCTACCACGCCTAGCATTGTGGTATTGAACTGATTGCTGGTGGGCATTAGTCACCGTGCCTAATATTGTTGTGTGTGGTTACCAGGGATTGAACCAGGAACTAAATCTCCTCCCTGAAATTTCTCATTTCTGAAAGAAGAAACTAGAGTTTATCTGCTCTCATTAACTAAATAGTTGGAAGTTTAGGAAAATATATACTTTTGACAAAAAGAAATGTTTTAGGAGATATTAATCCATAACATACTTCACACCAGAATACATGAGCTAAGAGGTCATTAATATGCTATACATGTGATTCCACTTCCTGGAAGACAATTTGGCAAGAAATACCAAGCATGTAAGTGCGTTAGCCTTGAAAATATCTATATTCTTCAGTTACACCTAAAAGAATGCCCTAAAAACTCAGACTCAAGAACATTTATAGGGAAGGATATTCACTGTAATACTGTTATAAAGAATTATGGACGTGATTTTGGAAATTGCAAATAATCTAAATTCCCAATAATAGGAAAATAGTACAATGTGGTGTGTTAAAATCATATTTTTAAAAAATATCATGAGAGGGCTGGGGATTTAGCTCAAGTGGTATCACAACAACCTTGGACACACAAGGACCTGCGTTCAATCCCCAGTACTGCCAAAAAAAAAAAAATCATGAGAATACACTCAAGTGATCATATTTATTATGTGGAAAAATTAAAAATATTATAATATTGACTATACAATATATTCTTAATTTTTCACACACAACTGATTAAATACTAAAGCTCAGACATTACCTTTACATGTTAAAATCATAATTTATTTTCTTCTTTATTTTTATTTGTCTTCTGTTTCTTCTACCATGAGGTTTTTTATTAACTAAGAAAAGAATTTTTGAGAAATTAAAAATAACAATAATTCCATGGTTACCCCTTAAAGAAATAGATTTTTTGAAACCTCTTCCCAACTTCCCTCTTCAACTGTTATGTAGACAGAGCTTTGAAAACAGCTAAATGTCATACACCCTTTGAATTTATTCCAAGTATTTATATGTACCAATAACATTTCACATTCATAGAAAGCCATAATGAACTGCTTGGTTAAATAAAATGAGTAAGAATTTAAAATTTTGTTCTGTATTTGTTTTTTGTTGTTGTTGTTTTTTGAAACAAGGTCTTGCTCCGTAGTTCAGGCTGGCCCTGAGCTCACTATGTAGCCCAGGCAAGCCTCCAACTCAGCAGTACTCCTGCCTCTGCCTCCCGAGTGCTGGGATTACAGGCGTGAGCCACCAAACCTGGCAATTTTGTTCTGTATTTGCAGAAAAATATTCACTAGGTAGATTTTTCATGGCTGACTGTCTAAAAGTAAATAGTAAATCTGTGGTAACAAAGAACCACAAAGTGGTGGTGAACCTATGGCATGCGTGCCACAGCAGGCTGTTGATATCACTGAAAGCTCTCAAAGGTTCACCATCCCTGGTCTATGGTATAAGAAAGGATAAGAGAAGGCTACCAGGGAATACAGTTTTTCCAATACATAAGTACTTTTTCTGTTTTCTTTCTGTTAGTCTTCAAACTTATGTTTCAAACATCTTTCTCAACCCCATCAAATTGCAGAAAGTCATGTATCTAGGTTTCATTTTTAATCAAACAGGGTAAATATTCATGTGTATGTGCCTAAATGAAACTTTTGTATGCAGCGCTCCACTCCATCTGCATGAATAGTGGCATTGTGGCCGGGTGAGGTCACCGCAGAAGGGAGAGTGAGGTAAGATCACAGCTGAATCTACAGGCTTTTCTGCGGCATGGTGCACCAGCTCTTTCTTAAAGTCATAGAACTGCCGTTCTCACACCAGAAAGACTTGGCGCGTTGGTGCCGGGCTGCTGCCCAAATGCCTGTGTGGAGTGATGGTACCGTGCATTATGAATAATGCAAGCATTCCCGGAGAGAGCCGGCAGAGGAAAGAGGAGCATGCGGCCAGGCCATGGCGTGTAGGTCCAGTATAGGTCCTGCTCCTTTAAACTCTCGCACTAACCACCTGCTCAGAAAGGAAAAGCTGCACTTTGCAGGTCCTTTTGCTGTCACAGGACACCTGGGCGATCACCGCTAGGCTGGTGGACCTCCCTGCAGTGCAGCTCCCTCACATTCAGTGGCAGACTGAGTCACTAGCGCGTTGGTTAGAGAGGCGTGTCGGTTCATATTTTACCCACACTTCCTACTAACTTAGAATGAGTCAGTTGCCAAGAGCATGCCAACAAGTAGCCCCTTGCCAGCACCCTCTGCGAGGTGAGAACTCCTTTCCTCCCCCAACAAGCTCTCCCAACAGTTTACCTCCTGACTTACAAAGGGTCCCTCACTTTCCGCTTGGCCTCAGGCGGCATCTTATTTAGGTAATAAGATATGTTCAAGATAAGGATGCCAGTGCTTTGCTTATATCTGCCTTGTTAGGTACTGTGACACGGAGAATAACAATAGCCTTTAAAATCTCCTCCAGAAAATGATCTCACCTGAGACTGGAGCTTACAACTCCGCTGCATGAAAGGGTAGCCCTCCCTGAAACTCTGCTATAAGAATGGATACAGCTGACTCTTTAAAATTACCAAATTGTGCAGGTTTCATTTCAGTAGTTTGTACTGGGGGCAAATGAGAGTTGAAGGGTCGGCTAGGCTGAACACTACAGGGATTACAGGAGGGTTCGGAGAAACACAGAACCTCTACCAATTGGGGAAGCAGGATGTTAGTAACGAGATAGCTCATGACCAGGGTGCTGCTGCATGATATAAAGAGGAAGTACCACAGGAGTTCAGGGAAGCAAAACATGCTTCTAGACTTACAGAGAAGACTTAGAAAAGGAGGCAGGAAATGAGTAGATCGTTGCAGGAGGTGTGGTTTTGGTTTGTCCTGTTGAAAGTAGTACAAAGAGAGGGACGTTGAGGCCTTCTGTGTAGAAGCTACTCAAGACACCGATTCTCAATTGCTTCGCTTTGGGTCCGGGAATCGGCAGTAGGCCTGCAGAGCTGAGAGCGAGGTCCCCGCAGGAGAGGCCAGTTAGTAGGGCACGTTGGGCTCGGGTCAGGTCCAGGGGATTCTGGAATAAAGTCTGAGGGAACAGTCATTATATTTTAGGCGACAGTGAGTCAGACACTGGAGGGTCATGAGTAGGGTGACGTGACGAAATCGTTTTTTTTTGAAATATGAATCTGCGAGTGATGTGCATAAAGCACATTATCAGCTAAAATTAATGAGGAGAAATGTCACTAAGCCAAGAATATTACAAGCTCCACTTTGGACAGTGTTAATCGGTGATTGGACAGTGAATCTTACATCTTTCTTCTGCTGAGACTGGCAGCTCTTCACCGTGAAAGGAACAAAATGAATCCTGTCAGCCAAAGACCTCACTGTTATTCAGGTCATCTTGAAAATCTGTAAGTGTCAGAGGCTAAGGTGTATTTCTGAAGTGTTTCAGATCTCTTCAAATTTATTAATTCACTGAGTCTTTTAGCAAGCATTTGTTTAAACCTACTTTGTGCAGGCCAACATGATAGTTCCTAGGGGAGATACTGAAAAGTAAAATACATTCCACCCTCTCATGGAATTAATATCTAACTGTGGTATAATTTTTTATACAGAAACCAAGAACAATGGCAGACATACTTCCAGCATGTGCAAACCTTCTGCCTTGAGGGCTTTACAGTATCTGCCTACTAGATCTTGTGTCCTGGCCTTGCTGGGTTTGGAGACTCTGTGACCCTAAATAGAAGAGAGAAATGTCATGGATAGGAAGTCATAGCCAGAGGACAAAGCCGTCAGCTCCCTTTCTCACTCTGTCTAAGTAAACTGTGTGTGAGCAGTCTTTTTATTTCAGTAAGCTGGAGGACTGTTTATTTTGCACTGGGGCAGAGATTTTTTTCCCAGAAATCTTCATTGAGAACCCCAAACTTTCATAACTGCTTTGATGACCCTTAGTCTTCTCCAAACTGGCCTTCTTCTCATTATTTATTTGAATCAGCCACAGTCACGTGCTTTGAACTGGGCAAGAGCTTTGACTGATGCTGAGAACTGTCGGGAGCTGACAGTATTTTTCAGTCAGAGACAGAGAAGACAGAGCTATTGGCTCTCCTTACTCAGTGCTTAAATCGCTGGGTTCAGCAGCTCAGTAGTTTCATGGGTAATTGGTTCAGGCACCCACCTTTCTAAAATTGTATAATCAACTATTAATAAATGAGTTCTGACAGCCTCCAACATGTTGTGTACCAGTCCCAAGTTAAACACAGTTACTGCCCATCATGTTGCATTATTACAGTTGTCAGCCACACTTATCTTTTCGGCATACTGTTACTGGGTGTCTCCCTAGCCAAGCATTGTTCTGAATGCTTTCTTTATAAATATGAGCACACTGAGTTCTTACTGTATTCTTGAGATATTCACCAATAGTTACTTTGTACAGAAGGAAACTGAGGAAAGGAAGACCAAGTAATTTATACTGTTAGGAAGTAGAAGAGATGCCATGTAAACCCAGCAGCGCCACAGTGAGAGTTTATGCCACAGTAACAAGAGACAGCGATGAGGAAAGAAGCCAGCTGAGTACCGGTGTTAACCGTGGCAGGGGTGATGATAGCCCTTGTCGTCCTTTCGTAGCAGAGATAGCAGTACTGTAGCAGCAGTGGCTTCGTGGAATAGCAGCAGTAGCTTCAGTAGGAAGAGTGGCATGATGGAGTGTTCTAATGCACTTAGTAGGAGTCCTAGCAGCTGTCACTGTCTTTATTGCCCTGCCATCACCTTCTCCTTTCTGACATGGGCATACTGGGGCTAGTGACACCTCATACAGAGTGAGAGGCAGAAAAGGATTTGTGCCCACCTATATCTGAGTTCCTTGCCACCTCTAGGGTCTACACTAAAGAGCCCAGTGGCTGTTTCTGCAGCTCACAGAAGCACCGCTCAGTGCTTCAGCCATTGGCTTGGCAATGATACCCACCCTATGTGGTCTGTATTTATGCCAAGTTGAATGGTTTGTAGTTGTTGTTCTCACTGGCAAGTCTCTGTCCTATTCGTCACCAGTCCACTGGGGTGTAGCTGCGAAGTGGAAGACTGGTGTATGAATTGAGGGGGTCCATTGGGAAAAGCCACATTAGTTGTGGCTGAACTAACTTGTCAGTTCACTGAGACAGATCAAACCACAACCTCATGGAGACAGTGCCAAGGTCCGTGCCACCAGTCGAGTCACCGAATTATGCCCTTGTGAGATCCCCCAGCCACTTAGTGCAGTAAAGAACAGCTAAGCATGTTTATATGTAATTTGAAAATGGTTCTTTCAGGAAGTATGTGGTTCTTTAAAGTCATTTTAAAATGTGAGATTTTACTTCAGTTTATTTATATTCAATCCAAAACGGCTAAAAGTGGAGCCCCAAACCCCATGATGTATGGCGTCCTCCAGGAGAATTGTCAGAGCTGGTTTATATAGTTTTACTCTATCAATATGGCCTTTCACAGTTCCTAATTAGTTTTGTTAGTTGACCTACAGAAAAGTGTATTTAAAGTGAGACGTCAGGAATTCCACTGAGGAACGACATTAATGAAAAGCATACACTGTCGGGAGGCTGAGCAAAGAGCCAATGGCTCAGTGCTGAGCACCCCTAATTTGTAGGGGGTGGTTAACTTCCCTTGTTAGAAAACACTTCATAGAAACCCTTGGAGGTGATGTTGGCAGTGGGCCTGGGTATCTATGTGTGCACAATGGCACAGGCATACGCACACTTTTTAAAAAATAAAACAGACACATAAAGAGTATGTGGAATACCTGTTCGGTGCACTGTTGTTAACATACCTACAACAGATGTTGTATTGAGAAACTCAGCTGAGTTTTGGACTAAGTATCTTGCTGAGTAAAAAGAAAATAGCTTCAAAATGAAGAGAACAGGCAATAGAGTATAAATGTACTCAATTTTGACATCTATCTCCATGAGATATGTGAAGCCTAGCCTTGGTTGTTTACACTTACAAAACACTTCTTAGAAAAATATATATGAAGAACATTATCACAGGATTTCAATCACCAGAACAGATGTGCAGTGTGCTTCGTAGGTTTACAGTAGATACGAGCAGTCTACCAAAAAGGGTCGCTGTGCAATTCAACTTTTACAGTGCATGCATTCACGCACATCAAACCATGTTGCTTAAATGAGGGCTTCATTTTCTTTATTTCCTACTGAGTTTACCAAGTGGTGCATTGGCTGCCAGCATTTCTCTCTGCATAGTTTGCTGTAAAACCATTGCCATTTGTCTGTGCTCAGGCAGGAGGGAAGACCATTTGCTTTAGTATAGAGAATGCAGAACGAGAGGGTCTTGTGTCTTCATTCCACTTGGTTACTGCTCCTGCAGCCCTGGTGGTGAGAACTGTTCAGAATTTACACACCATGCAACTTTTCACAGTGCATGATGTGCTCAGGTATAACCTGTGGTTCGCCGTGGCTGTTCATTATGTGGAAGAAAAAGAAAGTTCGCTAATCCACCTCACTAACCTGAGTATGACTAGTGACATCAGCAGTAAACTAGAACTCAGGGGCTAACCACATACAAATAGGCCCAAGGTTATGCTATGAGGTCAGCTCCAATGCCCCCTTCATTACGGATGTATTTTTAGGGGCAGATGCCAAAAAAAAAAAAATCTAGTATTGTTTTCCCAATGTCCCAAATATGTCTTGAATAGAAATACTTCTCTATCAACAGTCCTCTGGCTTGTTGATTTCTCAATTCTGTTAATTATACCGTATGAGTCTGTATTGCTTTAGTAGGTCTTTATTAAAACACAACATTACCTACAGGAGAGTCGATTTCTAAAGCAGATTGAGTTTCCACACACACCTCTGGAGGATTCATTGGGTGTCTACATGTGGCAGCAAAACCAGACCAACCAAATTATTCTGCAGTCCTGATGCACCCTGGCAGGTTAGGACAGTAGCCTACCCAGTGGGGAAAGGTGTTTACGAGGTCCCGCTGATGATACCACCTTGAAGATCCCAGGGGATGATTCAGACCTGCCACAGTCTTTGCTGCAGCCAGCGCTGCCTCTGCATGTCTGTGTTCATCTGATGGGCAGTCTCACCCTGACTACGGACAGCCTCTATTCTCATTTGTGGTTGTCTCTTTATGAATCAGCACTTTACCTTGTTAGTAGACCGTTTTGCCAATTACAAAAACCTGTTCATTAAAAATGTATTTTGCTCCAAGTGTGGGGTTTAGGTCAACAGTAGAGAGAGAGAGAGAGTACATGGTAAGGAAACAAGGGGTTCAATGCACAATAGTGCAAGAGAGAGGGAGAGGAAGGAAGAGGAGGAAAAAACAGAAGGAAGGAAGGGAGGACAGAAGCAAAAAAACGAAAGAAAAAAAAGAAAAAGAAAACAATGAAGTATTTCATAACAAAATGTACAACCGACTTAAAATAATCTGCCTATTGGGCAGATCAATGCCAAGAGACACGAAAAAGGGATAATGGGGAAAAAACCTGAGTATGATTGGCTTTCATATTAATGATGTTTTCTTGGCCCAGAAGCAAATACAAATGAGATTGTTTGAACATATGAGAGAAATTTAATCAGTGTAATAATAGCACTCTTCATTTTCAAAGTACTTTGGATATGTAACTAAGTAATCTTCCATTTTATTTCCAAGTGGTAGAAACATACATCCCTGTGCTTGCACCAAGAGGAGCACAAGTAGGCTGCTCACCTCATGGGAAGACCCTTGAGGCCGTGGTCTGCTCGCGCTTTCTCTGCCTCCCACCTGCAGAAACAAACCAACACTGCTGAAGTAGGACCGCGACATGACACCGATCAGTGTGAGACTGGGTTCAAAGGGAGACCAAGGAAGGCATTCTAATAAATCCAGCAGCGCCACAGAAATCAGTGTATATCCACAAATCCTACGTGCAGAAGGACTATAAATTAAGGCGAAAAGAAATCTATTTTAATGTACAGTTGTTTACTTATGTGTGAAATGTGTCGTTGGAGCAGAGAAGAATGTAGCTGAGATGCTAGCTGGGGTCCCACAAGAGCTTCCCTGCTCTCGTTTCACTATCTCCACCTACAAATTGTGGATGAAGGACTGGGCAGCCCTGGGCTCCCTTTTGTTTTAAAACTAGTAGGTCTTTGCTGAAGGGAAATAGTCAATTTCCTTCCGAAGAACTACTATTGCAGGATGTTTTCTGAGTAGGTAACTGTTTAGCTGCTGAGAGGGACATGGCATAAATCTCCACACAGTACATTTATCCAATTAGATTTAAGCTCAGGCCTTAATTAAAGATTCTCCTGGCACTGTACCAACATCACAAATGCGAGAGCTTTCAGTTGGAGCAAGTAATATAGCTAATATTTTGTATGACTGGGAGACAGTCCAAAATTTTTCCTCTGTGTAGTCACTGTAAGTGTTATGAGGTGTGTGTGTGTGTGTGTGTGTGTGTGTGTGCGCGCGCGCGTATATGTGATTTGTCTTAAAAAAATATTTGTGGGGGGAGCAAAAGTGATAATTCAGGAACATAAGCCAATTATATAAGCCAAGACTTGGGAAGGTTTCAATGGCTCCTTAAATATTTAGAAAATTTTTAAAAAGTGTGATCCTGGTTAATTTGGAAGCAAGGTGATTTTTAAAGATGAATTTGTGGTATAAGAGTAAAATAATATGAACATCTGAATCTAAACTAGCATAACTTGTTAAGGATGAAACTGATATCCTCTCAAACTTCTAGAGGAAGAAAGATGCAGAGAAAAAAGAAGCAAACTTATGCAGCTAAGTCATGTAAATGGAAGCGGTGTATCTATCTGGCACAGACATAGTCATTTTTATTTGCTTCTTGGCTACTGTCTGTGGCATTAGCTATTATTTTTGGTTGTCAATTTCAGTGAATTAACCTAAAACTCTCACATTTCAAAGCACTTTCAAGATAAAATAGAATGTTTTTTAAAAAACAAATTGTCTATGAATAGAAGTTTCAAGAGTTATATGTTAAAATGATGGGTTCATATCTTCAGGTTACAGAAGTTGTACTACTTTTAGAAGAATTTTTCAATTCGTTGTGTTTGGTGGTTTGAATTTTCCAGAAAAAAAATTATTAAATGACTTTGCTACTTGATTTTGTTAATGTGGACAAGGACTTGCATTGCACACACAGCATAAATGCAAATAGCCCTCAGCAAGACAACTAAGTCTGTGGCATTTAAAGCAAAATATTGCCATGCCATACTTTTAGTGAGCGTTTTATAATTGTTTGTATTTCTACATCACATGTACTGGGATCCCTGTGTATCATGAATCTTCCTTCTTACCCAAATAAAAGAAAAGCAACCAAATACTAGATAAACCTAAGTATGTTCTTTTTTCTCCAGCAAAACAATTACCTGTTCTAAACTTAAACTAGGACTTCTGTTCTTCTTCAGTCTCTCAGTGCTCTTTATGCAGCCTGAAACCAAGAGACAGTTCACTTCTTTTCATGCATCTATTTCTTCACATATTTTTAGTGCTCTGATGTGTTTAACAGCTGAGACATACATCCATTAAAAATCTTGATTTGAATAATTGGTTAGTATAAACACAGGTTCTGGGATGAAATCTTATTTATCGAATTGTTAAGTGTGCACCTGTTCCTTATTCTTAGACAGTTTAGCCAGAAAGACACAGGTTGTCAGGATTAAAAATTCAGAATTGTAACAGAAGTGTTCTACCCTTGCTTAAAGTGTAACTTGTGTGTCTTCCTCAGTCCTAGAGCATCTTAAGGGTGATTGGCTCAGAAATTCCCATCTTTCCTGTAGAGCTTTTCCTGGGTGTTCACTTCCCTTCTTCAGTAAAAAGGCATTTGCTGTCTAACCAGGACAATTCTTTCCCTGGGCCTCTGCTTCCTTGTGGCACTGAAGTGTATGAGCTTTATAGGATATATCTATTTCTTTTTAAGATATATATGTTAGCAGAGTCCCTCTTTTTAAAATTTGCTTTTAAAAGATGGGCCACTATTTCTTCAGGGCCTTGGAATGGGGAGATTATAGTCTTCAAGAACATAAAACCCTTGGACTTGTTCCCTTAGTGTCACTGAGCATCGGTGCAGTTCCCCACGTGTTAGGTGACCCCACCCTGCCCCCTCAGTCCTCCTACCAGACTTCACCTTTAGAACCAGCCCTCCCACAATGCACCCTGTTTCTCCTCTGCCTTGCAACTTAAAGCACAAGCCTAAAAATACCAAGGGATCTTGATGATGTTTTCAGCGATTCTCACTATTATAAATTATCCTATTAGGAGTTTTGTGTGATTTATACAAGACATTCTTTTGTAGTAATATTTCCTGAGATCTGAGAGTATGGCACAATCAGGGGTGTGGAGATATTACTTACTGACAATACTGTATTGATAATTACACTCCTGGACCTGCAGCTGTTTCCTTCAGTGACTCCCCACGGAATAAGAAAATCACTTTTCACTGACCTGAATTTACCTTTAAGTTCTCTAACATACTCTTAAATCATTCATTATTTTCTTTATTTTTGACCTGTATATAAACTACATAACATTAACAAGTCAAAAAAGTGAGACGGGGTCTGATCCCACTGTAAAAAAGGCTCACAGAGAAGTTTACACTTTTAATCTTTGAAAGTAGCCTTCTGGGTTTTGGATGGCAAACACAACACTTTGCCAAACTGTTAAATTCATAACGTTTAAGAGAAAGATCAAAACTAAAACGAGAGAGTTTATATGTACAAATATTTGCCCAGCGCAAATATTCCTGTTGGATCGTCTCAGACTATTTGATGCTGGGAGTTAGAAGAAAGTCTGAGCTATAATTTGCTTTATATTTTCATATTGTGCTTTTCTACTTTTTAAAAACTTTTTAAAAACTCTTTGCAAATATTATTGATTTGTAAAGCTATCTCCCTATGAGAAATAAGTGTCCTCTATGGATTGACTATTAGCTTTTTTTTTTTTTTAACTTTGGTCAGTTTTATTTTTTTGGTCAGTATTTTTAGGATTTAGTTCTTTTCCATAGATTCTAGATATAAATGATGGTGGTAATTTCTGTTATTATCAAGAACCTATTTCTGAGGATGATGAGATTTAGAAGGGTTATTTATACTTTATTTATATGTCATAAATCATTGTTAGTCAGTGTCTTAATCTAACCACAGTTTGCTTTTGTGCTGTCTTTCAAAGAGGTATATATTATGAAGTTTATAGTCAAATTCTCTGCTATGAAATATCTACTATGTTGGTTATTAAAATGGTTGCAAAGATAAGTTGATTATCTCACTGTTATTTATATGAGTGACATTTTTATTATTTTGATTTATAAAATATTGGGAAGGATCCCAAAGCAGACTTTATTAAAAATTAGCCTTTGTGTATTTTGTCTAAGATGGTCATGTCTGTCATGACAAAAACTGTGAATAGATTGAGGGTAGGGGTGGACTTATTTACTTTGCATGCAATCTGGTGTGATTTTTCTCAAACATGCCTTTTGTAAAGGTCAGAATCATAAGTGTCTCTGTTTACTATATTTTTTACACTTGTGCAAATCTAACACTTCAAAATGTGAAAATATTCATCCAAACTTCTTCATCAAGATTTCATTACAGGGAACATGAATATTCCTTTCTCATATATGACATATGCCACAAAATTACATTTGCTTGACCTGTATCTTTGTGTGTACACCTTTCTTTCTCTCCCCCTGCCCCGTGTGTATGTCTCTTTTATTCTCTCTGTTTTTCTATTTCCATGAAATAGGTACTTGGAAAAGAAGGGAAGAAGGTAAAAATCATAAGAAGAGAACTAGTACTAGCAGTAAAAGAAGAAAATACTGGTAGAGACATGAAGGGGTGGAATCTACTGCTGTTGAGCAGAGAATCTGTTTCTCAAAGTGCACCCCTGTCTCCCAGCCCAGCAGTATTTATGGTGGGCATGTGACAATGTGCCCTTGGAGAAGTGCAAGAATAACAGAGCACATGTATATTTCCAAATATGTGCCACCTCCCTGTGTCAAGCCACCTCCCTCTACCCAGAGGAGACAGAGCTGGTGCAAATGCCCATGTGCAGGACAGTTTGTAAATTAACCTCAAATCATCACTGATTCCAATCTCAGAATTTTTATTTGGGTGATAGAGTGAGAAAAAGCAAGGTCTTTGAGATCATAAAAAGTTGACTTCAATGCTAAAAGTTGACTTCAATGACTAAATAACCTTAGAAAGGTTATTTAGACTTTGGGGAGCTACAGTGTCCTAGAATATAACCTGGAAATCCTAATACAAGCCAGATTTAAAAATAAACAGTATTTTATGTTTCTTAATATATGTCTAATGCATAAGAACTCATAAAATATTATTTATTAGTTTGGCAACTATGTTTATTTTCTTTATGTTATGTACTATTAGTTTAGCCATTATACTTATTTTCTTTATGTTATATCTCTTTAAAGTTTCTTAAGAAATAATTTGGGTAAATAAAGGAAAAATAAAAAACTGCATTGTGCAAAAAAATAAAATAATGGTTCATATTCAGGGATTTTTGTTAAATCCTCATAAGTACCACCATTTGGTTCACAGTAAGGCATTTACACAACCCTATCAAACCTTGTCTAGCATTTGCTGGAAAGCACAGAAGTTGAATCAGGTAGCACAGAACACTAATAGGCAGGAATGTCAAGTTTGCAACTGCAAGACTACAGATTGCCCTTTAGATGATGGCTACTTAGCTCTGAAGATGGAGACTAGGGAACAGTCTTTGTGGATAACTAAGGCCTGCATAATGATAAGAAAGACCCCCTTAGGTTCTAAGTCAGCAGACATGGTAAACAGTTTGATATTCTGGCCCTTTACCCACTAGTCTTCACTAGGAAATGTAGAGAGGACCATGCTGCCCCAGCAAAGAGGGTTTCTATTTAAATGGTAACTCTTGGAATGCAGCTGGTTTTGTGCTTTGAAACTTTGAAAAGTATAAGTGAGTACAAGTCACCAGTGGATGAGTTCAAATGCAGAGCTGGGCACAAAACATTATTTCCATACTGATGTCTACCTCTGCATCTTTTGTTTATTTATTATAGCAAAGAGAAGACATACTTATTTTTAATTGCATACTAGGAGAAAGATTCTGTAAGGGGAATCCTCAGGACTCTGTTTTGTTTTCATGTCATGACTTAATTTTAAAAAATCAAAATGACTGCATTCAGGATTTATGGACCCAAGTAACTTAGCCCAGATTTAAATTTATGCTTTCCTACTCCATACGTACAGTTGTTTCTACTTTTCATTTATTTGTAGTGTAATTATGTGTACTAGACAGGGCTGTAGGCAGTATGTCACTGACAAGTTGGAAAGTCTGTCCAAGAGGGTAGGGAGAAAAGGGAAATTCTGAGATTGGCTTGCTACCCTCTTTCACACTGATATAGCCACGACATTACTTTTTTTTTTTGGAGACAGGGTCTCACTTTGTAGTTCAGACTGGCCCTGAGCTCACTATGTAGCCCAGGCAAGCCTCAAACTCAGCAATCCTCCTGTCTCTGCCTCCCGAGTGCTGGGAGTACAGGCGTGAGCCACCAAGCCCGGCAACATTACTTTCTTTATTTCAACTTTGCCCTCTCCTTCCAGGAATCTTTCTATTAGTAAATACCTTAACAAACCTGGGTTGATTTACAACTGGACAGTTGTTCTGATTAGAGTTCTTGTAAAATAACCATTCAGCCCAGCATAGCCCTAAACAATCCAAATGAATCAGAATAGATGGATTAGACAGATGGGCACTTTTAACCTTTCACCTAGAATGGACTGAGAAGATGGCACATTGCAAATTGGCACACACTTTCTCTACTACTCTGAATTTTGTTGTTTCTCTCCATGTAAGAGAGATTTGCTTTTAAATAATCAAGTCACTTCCAGTCCAGCCTCTCCTTCAGAGCGGCCACTTAGGGAAAAAAAGCAGCCCATTTTGTAAAAATCTTCACCCTAAAAGTGGTTGTCTAAAGAGCAGTCCTTTCCATGAACCATCTAAAGTTCAATCTGTTCAAGGAATTTTTGCATCCATTCAGGTGACCTACAGATATAGTAAGGTGTAGTTTTTATTGTAAAAAGAAAATTAAATTTTGAAGAAAAGTTTTAGAAAAACTGTTCTAAAGTCTTTAAACAATTTGAAAATTGAGAGTTTTGAAAAGCATCTCCATAAAATTAGAAAACAGTTCTGTCATTTATAAAATTTTGAGATCTTGTGTATTTGAGCTTCATTTGGTTAACAGTGTAGAACTGAATCTGAGTTGGTTGCCTCATGAAAGAGATTGCGAATGAGGAAGAGGATTCTGAAGACATGCACTGGACTGTGTGGGGCACATGAAGTGCCATGAAGGGACACGGGGATCTTCTTCCCTCCCTTCAGACAGAACTAAGAATAGGCTAAGGGAAGAAAAAGCTCTCTTCTATGAGAAGAGAGAGAATTTGGAGACAGAAAAGTTTCAAAGATTTGAGCATGGCCATTAGAAGCAGTTATATCCAATGCCCTAGGTTTCCTGTGAATATAGAAGTGGGGTAAAGTTCTGGAGAGAATTTTCCTCATCAAAATAATCTGAAAATCATATTACATGAAGAAAGGGTGAAGAAACCCCAATATCCAATATGAGGCATAATAATTGTTCTCCAATATTAGCAAATCTTCAGTGTAAGAAAGGAGGAGAGGTCAAAAGAGATAGACCTTCCCTTGGGGTGTCATGAGTTATAACTTGTGTGCTTTTCCTTCCTGGGTCAAAGAACAAGGCGGTGACCCCCAAGAGAACCTGAGTGCGTATGTGTGAAGAGAGGTTCATGCAGAGGCTTTCTTGAAGCTGTAGTTTGCTCAGTAAGTCGAAGGCTTCAGCACTTTGTCTCTTTCTGACAAGTGTCAAGAAGGTTCCACACTGAAATTTAGTCATCAATCTAAACAAATTTCACCATTTACAATGCCACATAGATTTCTCCCACCCAGATGAGTTACCTGTATTGGCCATCGTCCCAGAAGGCCATGCAGTTTCCAGGAGTCCGTGCGATGTGAAGTAAGCAGCTTTCACAGGACAGCTTGCAGTCAGCCTCATTCCTCTCCCCAGGCAGCTTCCTGACCAAAGCAAGCCTTTCCCATTCATCCCAGAATTTTCAGAAGATTCCATCCCATAAATAAGGGAGTGTGAACCTTTAACCATGAGTCCTTGGGTATAAACTCAGTTCTCCAGTACACTGAAGAAAACATCTGTATTTAATCTGAATAATAAAGCAATAACATGTAGATTATAAATGCGATAACATTTGTTTTCTTGATTTGTTTTGCTTTTGCTAAAACTCAGTTGTTTGAATAAATCCTGTTTTGACCAGTTAGGCAACTGCAGCTTCATTCAGAATATGCCCAGTTTGCCCATGAGCCTCCCATGCAAGTAAGAAACATGTTTGAGATCCCTGAGGCATACATCTTGTTGAAAATCTGAATAGTTTATCTGCCTGTAGATTCCAGTGGAAAGAACTTGACTTTAGAGTTAATTCCTTATTAAGGAGCACCAGGGGTGTCCTTGACTATCTAATTGAAATGTGATGTTCTTGGGAACAACTGGAGTATGACCATGATCAAACTGAAATGATACATCATTTGCTTCAGTAAAACAATCCATGAAGCTGAAATTGGATCAGATATAGAAGATGAATAGAATCACTACAGAGTCTTCCACCCTTAGAATCAGAAAGACATTCCCATGGCCACAGAAGAGGCGCTACTGCTAAAGGTGAAATCGAGCCAGTTCTTGGCCTTTGGATTCCGCTCAGAGAGAGTTTCTCAGACTAGACCAGCCTTCTCCCCATAGCAGTTTCTCCCAATTGCTGTATTTCTGCCTCTGTTGGAAAACTTAGCACAAAAGGTGAGAAGTGTGAAAGGGAGGGGCAAGTGACCCATAGAGAAAAGGGAGAAAAAGTTCAGAATGTACAGCTCTGACTTTAACTTGGTTGATTGTTGTGCCCTCAGAAACCAAACTATGGCCACGTGGAGTCACATGCTCCTTCCAAGATTTTTTTTGGCATTTGTAGAAGACTATTATACTATGGCATTTGCTCTCAATTTCCAGTAAGCTTAATTCCATCATAAAGGTAGGGAATGAAAACCAGCAAAAACCCAGGGCATTTCCATGTTTTCTTGCAGTCTTGCCCAAGAATATCCTCATTAACCTACCTTTTAAAGAAAGTATGAAAAAAAATGGAACTTTTTATTTTTTTAAGGAGTGGCAACATTTTGGACTCTTCATCATGGTTTATTTTTAATTGATTAACCTATTCACTGTTTTGGTTATCATGATTAAAAATAAAGAAACTGGGAGAAAATACAGCTGTGCATGGCAAACATGGTCACATTGATTATGATGCTATGAAATGATCATGCCCTGATGGTTTTTGACAGTGAATGACAGGTGGGTGGTCCTTAAATTTTGAGTTAAGGTTCTGACATGATTTTTTTTTTCCTCCAACTGTTGAAGAAAAGAAGAAGAGGGGTTGGGGATTTAGCTCAGTGGTTCCAGCGCTTGCTTGGCAAGTACCAAGTCCCAAATTTGATCCCTGGCACCACAGATCATGATGCCAGGTGTGGTGGCTCATGCCTGTAATCCCAGCACATGGGAGGCAGAAGCAGGAGGATTACTATGAGTTCAAGGCTTGCCTGGGCTACATAGTGAGTTCAGGGCCAGCCTGAACTACAAAGTGAGATCCTGTCTCAAAAAACAAAAAAGAAAAAGAAAATGTATACAGTGAATTTAAAAGATGGAGGATGGGAAGAGAGGGGAGGTGTTGATCAAAAGGTATAAACATTCGGAAGATGAATAAATACAGAGGACCTAATATACATCATGGGGACTATGGTTAATTACGTTAGTCAGTTTTCTGTGGCTGGTACCAAATACCTGACACTGACAACTTAAGAGGACAAAGCTTTATTGTGGCTCACAGTCTGTTTCAGTCCATGGTCAGCTGGCTCCAGGTCAGAAACATCATGGCAAAAGGATATGGTTGAGGAAAGCCACTCACCTCATGATGGCTGGGAGAGGAGAGCAGATGAGAGCCTGAGACAGAGGAAAGGATCAGGAAACAGATACAGGCCCTCAGGTTACACCTTCATAGCCCAATACCCAGAAGTGGGCTTCCCTAATCACCTAGGAGTCTCTCGAGCTAATCAAGTAGACAGTAAAGATTAACAGTTACATTAATAATACTGAATTATATACTTGAAATTTAATTAAATATTTTCACCACAAAACATACAAAGGGCAACTAGGTAAAAAGTTTCACATTTTTATCCTGTACACCTGAAATTTTTGCCAATACAATTTTTGCCAATTACATCTAAATAATAGAGGAAAACTTTTTGTTAAAGTAGGTAGCAATGGTAAGACCATAAAGGAGAGCTTTACCAGTAATTACTTTGTTTTTGGTTAAGTCATGCTGCATCTCAGTGCCTCCATATCCTCCTTTGTTCTGTGAATTTGGATAAACTAGTCTATAAGACCTGAGGGGTTGGAAAACAAAAAGAAAAATGATGACTCTTCTTTGGGGGAAAAATACAGGGTTTGAAATTCTATTCTCACCTTTTTTGAGGCTTTACTGGAGAGGAAATTCAGAGGCAGTTGATGTTTCCCTGGTAAGCAAGCTATCTTAGAACAGGAGGTTTCATCAACTGTCATTTGTGATTGTATTTTACATGCTGCGGGGGTGGGGGTGGACTCACTAGTGACCCTGGGACTTGGGATCTGGCACCATCATTAATGGGAAGATCATGATACCTGCCTTGGAGAGTTACTGTGTGAAGGTGTGGAGTGATTCTTATCAGCCTTCTAGTACAGGAAAGGAACAGGGTATCTCTCCTTGTATCTCACTCTTTGTGTGGGAATTTCATCTGTGGCTTTCCCTCTCTCCAAAACTCTCAGTGTATCTTTAAATGGCTGATGCTTGAAACAAAAAAGTATCTGTATCAGAGCCCAGACTTGGCACTTTGTAATGTTTAAAGCTTCAGCTGCCAATGTGCTGAGGCTTTAATATCTAATTTATAGTTCCCTGTGGGTAGGTGGGTGGATGGAAGGGCAGGGCCCAATCTCTGAGGAGAAGAGATTTTTCTTGTTTGTCTTTTTTTCCCCTTCGTCATTTCAGAAAAAGGTTTACTAAGTGGACTTCATAGAGTCAGAGAACATCCTAGCCTTCCTCTGGGTGATTGATGTGTGAGTCTCTGTTTTCCTCTGGCAGTAAATTTCTCATGAGGAACAAGTCACCTTTTTCTTCCTGGTCTGGTTAAAAACTGGACAGCAAAGGTGGCTGTCATTCCCTGAAACTTGCCCATTTTCTCAGACAGCCACCTAGTTTAGTTTCCAGGAACATAAGATAGTTTCACTAATGAAAGCCACTTCCTCACAGAGCAGACGCTGGTGGGTTTTCCTGAAATTGGCAGAATCTCTCTTTAGAGAAACTCCACTTCAGACAGCTAGACACACGGGACCTGCTGGTTCGGGGCTTTCAGATGTCCAGGTTAATAGCCAGACCGTGTTGGGAACTGGGGCAGAAGAGCAACCAGGACAGCGCTGTGACTGGCTGGCCAGCCAGAGAGGAAGCTACACAATGTCTCGGACAAGTATCCAAGTCTACTCTCGTACCTCGGAGCCACAGAATGTGTAAATAAGCGAGGTTATGTGCCAGTGACACATTATTTACAAAGAGCGCTGCAGAATTGGCCAGAAAGCCCTGGTCTACTAACCTGTCCTGAAGAATTCCCTGTCTTTCCCAGTTTCCCTGTTGAAAGTGGTGTTGCTACTTCTGTCCCAGAATTCACACAGTTCCAGGACAGTCCTCGGTCTGGCTCTACCCAGATGAAGCCATGAGGGACTAAGGCTAATTTTCAGTGAAGTAGGTTGGGCAGCTAATGTTTCCCGAGGTTTTGTATGCATGTCCTATGCTAGGGCTGTACAGGGTGCAGCAGGATGGACGGTGGCTTTGCAGCATGAAGACTGACTCTGGAACATTGCCCAGGTCATGTCTCTCCTTTTGTTAGATGTTGCTCATTAACTGATAGACTGACCCGGGAGCGTATCCTGTGCTTGACTACTGAGGAATCCTTTCATCTTTCTCCCCATTTATTTTTTAACTGAAAGGTCACCAGTGTGAGCTGTTCCTTATGTTGACTTAGTTCCTACTTCATAGTTGCTGTTCAGACTTGGAGAGTTTTCTGAGTTCTATCAATAAGTTGTTTTCACATTCCCAGAATTTCAACTGGTGGGTAAAACCAATGGCTGCTACAGGTAGGAGTCTAGACTGAGGAGAAACAATAAATAACTCATATTTTGCCCCATTTTCTGCATTTATTTGTCAGGCCTATGTCACTCCATCCTCTCAAGCCTTCATTTCCTGACATCTAAACAGTATTATCAAAGGCCAAACATCATTCACAAAGTTTTCTCTGGGTCCTTTTAAAAGACAAGCCTTTCCTGTGCTTCTCTTCAAAGACTGTATGTGCTCTTCCCGGAATTTTACATTTACAGTATGGACATTTGTTTTTCTGAGACTTACTGTTGCCATATGGTATTACATAATTATTTTCCCTTTAGGTATAATGACAGAATTGCCAGCCCTTCCACTCTGTTTTGCATTATTTCACACATATTTTCTACTTTTGATTTAGGTCCCTTCCTGGTATGCCATAAATCAGCCGAGTGGGGGTGGGTAACGAAAGGACATCAAAACACAGCCCCCACTGCTATAGAATGTTCCTCAAGTGACACTCCATAATTCACATACTGCAAACCCCGGGGTAGCCAGAGCAGGGCACTGCGACAGTATGAGTTGTTTTTGTTAATAGAGATGAAATTATGGGTGTAACTAGCTGGCAGTCCTCAAACAGACTTCAGCAAACTGTTTACTCAGCTGTCCTCAGGCAACAACTTAATACTCGTGGATAAAATTATTCTCCCACCATCTCCCAAGTGGTATATTCCAGGGATCCCAATTTGTTCTTACTATTAAAAAGGAGTAAGTTTGAAATGTCCAACCAGACTAAGGTTCTGATTATGTTTTGTTTTC
>PVIC010031974.1:0-20707 GCA_004025085.1 Thryonomys swinderianus
GTGGTAGCATTGAGCTAAATTCTTGCCCTTGCCCTACATATTAATATAATATTTAGTAAAGCTTTGTATTAAAATGATATCAAAAGCAGTTAAATGACATTTTGTATGATGATGAACTACTTGCCACTAATTTTTTAATAGTAAGGAAAGGTTACATATTTTGAATTGCTTTTCCATAAAATGACACCCATGTATTGACCTTCCTATAAATATTTTCAAATGCCTAAAATATGTAAACCTTGCATAGTAGATCACAGAAAACTGATTGTGTTTACCATAAAAACCTATGTGTAATGAAAGACTGAAAAATGAAGCTAGGGCCAAGTTGTAAAATGTAACTTATTCTAGTTATGGGACTGAATCCAAAATGACTAGTGGATTGGTAAGAGTACTAAACTCAGCTCAGAATATCTGTGTTGATCATTTAATTTACTATTTCAGCTTTTCTTTTATATCTTCATATTTACATACTGTTTTATCAAGTTCTTTTGGTAAAAGAAAAAAAGCACTCACAATGCTGCCACGAAAGCCAAAATTGACATCTGTGGTCCACTTATTATTCTAACATTAGAACATTATATGAAAACTTATTTTTGCCATGATCATCATTTAGAAAAACTGTTTTCTATTCTCAGAATTTTTTTAGGATTTTTTAAGTTAGAGATTTAAAGAGATAAAATTGATTATCCTGTTGGCCCTATCTCTTTTTTTCAAATGCTTCACTTTTATTAGGACATATGCAATTATGCATGCTTATCAGTCCCAGCTACTCCAGAGGCTGAGGCAGAAGGATTCCAAGTTGGAGGGTAGACTAGGCTAGTTTTAGTAAGAAGACCTTGTTTTAAAAGAAAGAAGGACTTGAAAGTAGTTCAGTGGTAGAGCATCCCTGTGTTTGATTCTCAGTACTGTCAACAAAGAAAAAGGAAGAAGATATTGTGAATAACCACTTAATTTCTTGTTGCAATTATTTGGATATGTTTATGAGTGGTTTTTTTTGTTTTTGTTTTTTGTGTTTTTTTTTTTGAGACAGCGTCTCGCTTTGTAGTTCAGGTTAGCCCTGAGCTCACTATGTAGCCCAGGCAAGCCTTGAACTCAGCAATCCCTCTGCCTCCAGAATGCTGGGATTATAGGCGTGAGCCACCACGCCCAGCACATGAGTGTTTGGATTAGATTTTTTTTTGCCAGCATATTACTGGTTTTACTAACAATCAAATCTGAATTATGTATTACTCTGAGTTTTTAGTATTAGAATGATTAGAAAAACAGAAACAAAGAATACAGAGTGAGAAACTAACAAGCAGGCACAAGTTTAAGAATCCATGAATAGCTGGCTGAGATCTTTAAAAATTTGCTACAGAAAAAGATAAAATGCTTGTTGTGGTCATTACTTGTTATTAATATCTATTTCATCAAGTTACTTAGCGGGTTGGGTAATTATCCCGTATGCTGTTAGAAATCTTTGATTGTCAGTCTTTTATAGTGAGTTAGCAGTATCCTGTTATTCACTTTGATATGTTAAAACTTTGAATTTAGGACTTAAAAATTACTTTTGGTATTTACTATGGTACTTTACTTATCTTAACAAAAATGATTCTGGAGGTTATACATGTATTTTTGTTTCATGGGCACTTAGAAATTTAAGATCTCTCATTGTATTTGGGCATCTCTAAATGTACTTACTCATTTTCAGTGGGTCTAGCATTCTACTAGGCAAGAACACCAAATCTGAGCACATTCATTTAATCCTAGATTCTTAACTTCTTGAAATGGACATTGTGAAATAAACTCAGAATTATGTTGCTCCAAGACAAATCTTCATATTTTCCACTGGGAAGTCAACTGTTTTCACTGTGTTGATTTTTCCCAATTTTTATTTTTTGCAAGTGAGTAAAAATTTAAAAGAAATTTTGAGCATGTAACCACCTTATATTGAGCTAAATCTAGAATTATGTCTGTTTTTAGGGCTTTTTTTCAGTTGCCATACAATATTACTTGTATTATTGAATATATTAGAAGATGACATTATACGTTTTTAAAACAATAATTTTTCTGTTGTTAGCTTTTTAGTTGGAGAAGGAGCCTACAGATGGGCACTAGATCATGGAATTCCCTCTTGCCCTCCTAACATCATGACTACAAGTGAGTAAAAACTTCAAAAACTAAGCAGTGTCACCACACATACTGGAAGTGTTACATCGTGTCTCTATGACCTATATAGTATAGATATTTAAGGAACAATTCTTATACTGCATGTTGAAGTATTTATAGTTGAGGTACATCAAAAGTTATTTGACTTTTAAGCCGTCTTTATATTTCTGAGGCCTCTCCATTGCTTTTGCAGAACTATTGCTAAGAGATAATTTTAGGTTACTTATAAAACCATAGTACCATCCAAGAGGGAGAGAAGGAGAGTTAGAGAGGAAAGGAGAGAGGAAAAGAACATAGACTAACTCTTAACTGTCCTTGAGCTGTGGAAGGACTTCTTATGTACACGTAAGGTAAGGAAAAAGAAAGCTGTACCATGTAAGACTGAAAAAAGTTTTTACAAATATAACCAAAAGATAGATATATATATCTTTATAAAGAAGTTTAGTGAGCATTAATTAAATTTTAAAAATCTTTGAAAAAATTGTGTGTCCAATAAAGACATGTGGGTAAATGATCATTTATTTTTACAATGAAACATTACAAAGTAACTAAATTTTTGTGAATATTCATATGATAGTGATTAAATTTAATAAATGATTTTGAAGAATGTAATGTTATAAATATGTACAGGTGTATATCACCTACTTAAAGAAAATAGCTATATATTTGCATAAAATGTGCTAATTGCTTTCAAAATTAAAGAATTTTATCAAAGTAATCTGAATCTCATTTAAATAATTATATGAAAAATGAGTATTAACTTTAAGAAATGTGAAATGCATAGGAAATGCATGAATACTTTTAGCAAATATAAAATATTACTCAGCTCTTACAAATATGTTCAAAATGAATATATTGTGACTGAGAGTTGTAAGGAAGTTGGAGAGAAGAAATGCAAGCAGTAGTCAAACAATAGTAGGAGAGTTTCAGGCTCAAAGTCACCTTTGTTCTTTTGTCTTACAATGTCTCCAGTGGAGTTAGTTTTTGAGTTCAGACATAGGCAAGCAGCTCCTGTCATCTGCCAATCTGTTGCTTGTTTTGTGGGGAGATGTTCCTACCTGGCACTTTCCATCTAGTCTCCTTAGATCTGCTATCGAGTGGTCAGCCCTGGACTTCACCTTGGGATTCCATTTGCTTCTCTCCAGCATCAAATTTTGTTCCTGTATCTCATGTATGTTTCGTTCTTGTTTTATTTCCATGTGAGACTGGAAATTATTTTCCCTTGTTTTAAATTAAATTATTTTCTTATCTGGTTTGTAGACATGCTGCTATTTAAGTCTTCTAGTTCTTGTATATTTTGCCTCTAGAAGGAAACTCTTAATTCCCATGGTTTGGTTAATGCAATCAAACATTTTAGGAATTTTTGTTCTCTTTTCATTCTTAATTCTGAGTACTCATTGTGGAGTTTCAGCTTGGATATCCAGTACTTTAGTTTTGGGGATATTAAAAAGTTTGTGGGGTAATTTCTTCTTGCACCTTTTTCTGTTTTTTTTTTTTTTTTACAAATTTATTTTAACATAACTATGCTTTCAGAAATATATTGGTTAAGAGAATGCAATTTAACTTATCCTACATATTTTAAATTTTCTATGACTTAACTTTTGTATCTTGTGCTTCAGTCCTCTGTATCTTTCTCAAATTTTATTTTTTCTCCTTTCCAAACCCTCTATCTTTTTTGCTTTGAGTATTTTCTATTTTGTCTCCCAACCCATTTACTTTAGATGAATTTATAATTTTAGTTTATATATATCTTAGATTTCTATAACTCTATTTCTGATTTTATTATTTTAAATAGCAACCTGTTTTTGTTTCAAAAATGTAATATTTTCTTTATCTTCCTTAGCATAGTACAGCTTGCTGTTTGTTCTTATTTACTTATTCAACTGACTTTTACATCTATTCATTTATTATGGACTCTAATACATGTTGCAAATTTTTATCAGCTATTTAGTAGCCCTAGATTTTCATATTCATGAATAAGGAATTTAAGAACCATTTTTAAGTTTTGTGTATGAGTGCAGGCCTTACTGATTGCAAGGTGGGTTTGAGTGGGCTTTTTCTTGGGGAATTTTTTTTTTTTTTTTTTTGAGACAGGGTCTCGCTTCGTAGTTCAGGCTGGCTCTGAGCTCACTATGTAGCCCAGGCCAGCCTCGAACTCAGCAATCCTCCTGTCTCTGCCTCCCAAGTGCTGGGATTGCAGGCGTGAGCCACCACGTCTCCACACCCAGCATTGTATGTGGTTTCCGGGGATTGAACTCAGGACCTTGCGCTTGGGAGGCAGGCGTCAGAACCACTGATCTAACCCTCTGGCCCGAGAGGTAAATTTTTGTTTGTTTGCTTGTTTGTTTTTGTTTTTTTGAGACAGGGTCTCACTTTGTAGTTCAGGCTGGCCCTGAGCTCACTATGTAGCCCAGGCAAGCCTCGAACTCAGCAATCCTCCTGTCTCTGCCTCCCGAGTGCTGGGATTACAGGCATGAGCCACCACGCCCGGCAGCAAGAGGTAAATTTTTAAGGTTTTTAGCCTTCTTGAATTTCCAGAAAATTTTAGAATATACTTATAATATTGGTCCTAAAAGATCTGGTGAGAGTATTAAAAAATATTCAGTATTTCATTCCTTATATAGATTTGAATTTCTAATTCATATTATTCCTTTCAGAACTTCTTTTAACATTTCTAATTGTGTTGGGTGTGCTAGTAAAAACTTTTCTGTTTTTCATTCTGAAAAAAATATCTTATTGCCTTTGTTTTTACTTATTTTTATATTGATTTTATTAATTGAGTTTATTGGTACATTTTAAATATACATTATGATCATATTCATCACTGAGAATTTGTAGCTATACATGATATATCTTGATTCTGATTTTTTTCCTATTCCCCTGCTTGCCATTCAGCCCTCCCATGTCCCAAATACATTAGCATTGTTTTCATTTTTTCCTTTTTACCTTCAAATTTTCTTTCCCTTTGCTTTCCCTTGATCTCCCCCTAGTTTTTATTCCCCTTTGAAGACTTTCTTCCTATTTCACAATATGTATTGTACATTTTAAACCTCATTTATACCTCCTTTAGTTTCTCACATTTCAAAAAATGATACCATAATACACATGTGTATCTTATTTAACTATGCATATGGCCTCAATATGCATCCATTCAGCTATGTATGTCTTGACTTTATCATTCTTTATGGCTGAATAATACTCCATTATATAGAAAAACCACATATTTTCTTTTATCAGTCTGCATTTGATGAGCATTAGAACTGTTTCCAAGATTTGCTATTACAAACTAAGCTGCTATAAACATGGTTGCAGATGTGTTACTGTGGTATAATTCTTTTAATTCTTTGAGGAAGATACACAGCAGAGGTATCCAGGGTCAAATGGAACCTCTAATCCTAGATTTTTGAGGAATCTGCATACTGATTTCCACAGTGGTTGCACCAGTCTGCATTCCTGCCAACAGTGGAGAAAGATTCCTTTCTCTCTCATTAGCATTTGTTGTTGGTTGATTTCTTTATAGCAGTCATCATCCATTCTACTTTCTGGGATGAAATAGAATCTCAGCATTCTTTTCATCTTACATCTCTCAAAATGTTTGGTCATTTCAGATGCCCATTTTTGAACTGGGTCTTTAAATTTGGGTCATCTGATTTTTTTTTTTTTGAGACGGAGTCTCACTTTGTAGTTTGGGCTGGCCCTGAGCTTACTTATGTAGCCCAGGCAAGTCTCAAACTCAGCAATCTTCCTGCCTCTGCCTCCCAAGTGCTGGGATTACAGGCATGAGCCACCATGTTGGGCATTTGTAATATGTGATAGTTACTGCTGGTGGGCATGAGTCACCACACTAGGTATTATTGTATGTGGTTACTGGAAGATCAAACTCAGGACCTTGCAGTTGCTAGGCAGGTACCAGAACCACTGAGTTCAATGTCTGGTTGGGCCATCTGATTTTTAAACATCTTTATATATTTTAGATAGTAGTCCTTTTTCTAGGAATGGCTTTTAAATTTTTTTCTCCAACTTGTAGGTTATCTTTTTGCTCTGTTGGTGATTTTTCTTGCTGTTCAGAAGCCTTTTTAATGAGTTCTTGATTTTTTCTGCTAGTTCCTGTGCTGCTGAGATATTGTTCATACAGTCTTTCCTTTTGCCAATGTCTTCAAGAGTTCTATCTAACCTCTTTCTTCCAGCAGGTTCAGTGTTTCTTTTTAATTTATTTTAATTAATTAATTTATTTTTGAAACAGGGTCTTGCTTTGTAGTTCAGGCTGGCCCTTGAGCTCATTCTGTAGCCCAGGCAAGCCTCAAATTTGCAACAATTCTCCTGCCTGTGCCTCCCTGAGTGCTTGGATTACAGGTGTGAGCCACCACGCCTGGCATTGTGATGTGTTATACTGATTGCTGGTGGCCATGAGTCATCATACCCTCACAGTATGTGATTACCAGAAATTGAATTTGGGACTGGAACCACTGAAGTAAATCCTTGGCCCCAGTGTTTTTAAAAAAATATTTAGGTATTTAACCCACTTCAATTTCAGTTTAATACATGTTGAAAAATACAGATCTAGCTTTCAGTTTTGGCAGGCTGAAACCCATTTTCCAGCACCTTTTTTTTTTTTTGGAAACAGGGTCTTGCTTTGTAGCTCAGGCTGGCCCTGAGCTCACTATGTAGCCCAGGCAAGCCTGGAACTCAGCAATCCTCCTGTTTCTGCCTCCCGAGTGCTGAGATTACAGGTGTGAGCCACCATGCCTGGCACTGTGGTATGTGGTACTGATTGATTACTGGTGGGCATGACTCACCACGCCCAGAATTGTATGTGGTTACCAGGGATCAAACTCAGGACCTTGCACTTGTGAGGCAAGCACCAGAACCACTGAGCTAAATCTCCAACCCAGCCAGCACCATTTATTAAAAGAGGCTGTCTTTTCTTCATTGAGGGTATTTGGTTCCTTTGTCAAAGGTGAGGTTGCTTTGTATGTCTGGAGTTGTTTCTGCATCTTCTAGCCTGTTTTCTTGGGAACATCAGATGATTTACTCAGATTTATGATTTACTTACTTCGATTTATGATGTCTTCCATGCCCTGTGGGATCAACTACTGGGATTATTGCAGACATCTGCCTCACCCTGAGGGGATTTTTAACTACAGGGAATACTGTACTAGGATTATTGACTTTAGAATTTACTTACTCTGATTTAAGGATGTCTCTCCTGGCCTATGGGATCTTCAACTACAGGGATTATTGTAGGTAAAGACCCAGTTTTATGTATGCTAGGATTATGGGTATGAAGGCTTGGTACCAAATAAAGGTGTGTCAAACTCAGGATTGGCCTTTTATGTTTCTTTAGGTTTCTCTAGCTCTTCTGCTTTGCCCAACAATTTACCTGAACTTGTCTCTTCAGCCTGTTCTCCTGTCTTTACCTGTGAATTTGGTGGTGCTTTTGATTTTGTACCCACATCTTTGAGGAAGCTGGCTCAGCGTTCATCCTCCTTCTTTCTCCTTGAATCCTCTAAGCCCAAGCCTTTCTCCGCTCTTCTTCCTCACTACTGCTTTTTCCAGGTTCTGCCTCTGCATCCTCTTCTTCCTTTTCAGAGAATAGGCTGCTTTGTTTTCTTTTCCTGATTGGAATGTTCTGAGCCTTTTTTCCCCCTTGGTTTTCTGTGTCTGCTCTTTACCATCCACTTCATCTTCTTTCAGTAATTCATTTACATCACCTTCACTGTACTCTCCACCAGAGCGCACGTAGTCCACATCCTCCTCTGAGGTTGAGAAGTCTTCAGAATTGAATTCTATGCCCCTGCCACTCGGAACTAGGCACCCCACAGGACCGCAGCAGCTGCCCTCAATGGCCAATGACTGGAGAGAAGAGGAGGATGCAGAGGTAGAATCTGGAGAAAGGAGCAGTGAGGAGGAAGTAGAAGAGCAGGAAAAGGGCTCTGGATCAGAAGGAAAGAGAAGGACAAACTCTGGGCCAGCTTCCTCAATGATCTAAGGCCAAAAAGGGCACAAAGAAAAAAGGCCAAACCTCTGAGCTCACCACACCTCTATGTGGTACCAAGCCTTCACACCCATAATCTTAGTGTGCATAAAACAGGGTGGTTTTCCACAATAAGCCCTGTAGTTGAAGATCCTGTAGGGCAGGGCAGACATCTTTAGATCTGAGCAAGTAAATCTAGTATAGTAATCCTTGTAGTTTAAAATCCAGCATGGTGGGGCACATATCTGCAGTAATCCCAGTAGTTGATTCCTCAGGGCAGGGCAGATATCCGTAAATCCAAGTAAGTAAGTCTAAAACCTCTGCTGTTCCTGACACTCTCCCACTGACCTTGGGTCTGTTTCTTTGCCAGTTCCATGCTGTTTTGTAACAGTGCCTTTGCAGTATAATTTTAAGTTGAGGTTTGTGATGCTGCCTGCCATGTTTTTGTTGCCAATAATTGATTTGGCTCTTGTGGGTCACTTCTGGTCCTGTGAGATATATTGCTAGGATTCCAGTCAGGATTGCATTGAATGTATAAAGATGGCCATTTTCACTATATTGGTTATTCCTTTTTTTTTTTTTTTTTTGGTACTGGTGATGAAACTCGGGCTCTTGTGCTTCCAAAGTAGGCACGGTACCACTTGAGTTAAATTCTCAGCCCAAAATTTATGGTTTTAACCATTTTTAAAGTATATAGTTTATTTTATTTTTTTTGAGACAGGGTCTCACTTCGTAGTTCAGGCTGGCCCTGAGCTCACTCTGTAGCCTACCCAAGCCTCAAACTCAGCAATCCTCCTGCTTCTCCCTCCCAAATGCTGGGATTACAGGCATGAGCCACCAGGCCCAGCATTGTGCTACTGATTGCTGTTGGTTGTGGTCACCATGCCTAGTATTGTTTTATGTGATTACCGGGATCAAACCAGGGACCTTGTGCTTGCTAGGCAGGCATGGGAACCACTGAGCTAAATCTCCAGCCTTATCATTGAATTTTAATAAGTACAGGATATTATCAGAATACACACATTTAAATAAATTATAACAAAAAAGATTTGTTGCAAATAATTCCTGTTAAAATATTCCTCCTCAGTTTAAACACATTTATCCCATCATTCTTTCCACTTCCTGAAGCAGTTCTGGAAATCTTCTTTCCTGATTTTCTATATGTGATGTGATTTAAAAATACAGTACCTGGTGCTACTGACTGCTATGAAAGGCAGGTTCCTAAAGGCAGTCTGGTGTGTCTCATCCACATTGTTCACTTCATCTGATACTTTACTTTTGGCTCTTCCCCAAAGTCAAAATAACGGTGAAATGTAAACATTTTGAATTGATTCACAACATTGAGGCAGCCATCATTGTACAATGAAAGAGTATTTTGAGAATTAATAAAAATGTCTTTTATTGTGATAATTAAAAAGTGTAAACAAATAACATTTTACAATCATACTTCATATTTATGTTGTTGCTTGCATAAGTGAGTCATTGTTTTTGTCATTGCTTTCTTTTTTTTTTGAGACAGGGTCTTGCTTTGTAGTTCAGGCTGGCTCTGAGCTCACTATGTAGCCCAGGCAAGCCTCGAACTCAGCATTCGTCCTGCCTCTGCCTCCTGAGTGCTGGGATTACAGGCGTGAGCCACCATGCCCGGCACTATGGTATGTGGTATTGATTGCTGGTGGGCATGAGTCTCCATGCCCAGCATTGTATGTGGTTACCGGGATTGAACTCAGGACCTTGCACTTTTGAGGCAGGCGCCGGAACCACTGAACTAACCCTCTGGCCCCTATCATTGCTTTCTTATATGTAATGCCTTCCTTGTATATAATGACTGACTGCTTTTAAGAGATATTTTTCTCAGTATAAAGGCCTTGGGTTCAGTCACTGTTGTTTGCTATTACTACTACTACTACTACTACAACTACTGTACCTCTTCCTCACACACATGCACACACAAACACACACAACTATCTTTGGTTTATAGGAGTTGAACTGTGATATGCATAGGTGTCATGAAGTGAATAGTTTATGCTATGTGGATTTGAAGTTAGTGTTTTAATCAAACTTGGAAAAATTTCTTCAGTTACTCTATGTTCTGTGACTCATGCTTTCTATCATCTATGTCTCAGATTTAATAACATATTAAAATTTTTTATGTTGTCATAGGTTATTTTTTTGCCAGTCAGAATATCTTTTATTTCTTCTTTTGTGCACATATATATGGTTTACTTAGGAAAATATCATAAGGGTATGCATTTACTATTTTAGATGGTTCTAAATTCTAATTAAGTGGTACAAAATAATATAAAGAGACTCCATTTTCTTCAATGACTGAGTTTTTGTTTTTTTCTTTATTAGTTTTATTTGCCTTTTCACAAAACTAAGTTTTCATTAATCATTTGTGAGTGAGTTATTTATTTATTTATTTATTTATTTATTTATTTATTTATTTATTTATTTATTTTTGAGACAGGGTCTCGCTTTGTAGTTCAGGCTGGCCCTGAGCTCACTATGTAGCCCAGGCAAGCCTTGAACTCAGCAGTCCTCCTGCCTCTGCCTCACGAGTGCTGGTATTACAGACATGTGCCACCACGCCCAGCACTGTAATATGTGGTATTGATTGCTGGTGGGGGTGAGTCACCATGCCTAGCATTGTATGTGGTTACCAGAGATGAAACTCAGGACCTTGTGCTTGTGAGGCAGGTGCCAGAACCACTGAGTTAAATCTCCGGCCCTGTGTTTTATTTTTTAGTCTTTTCCATTTAATTCTTTTTATTGATCTTTTCATTTTACTAATTTTAAGTTTGATTTGTTTTTGCTTTTCAAATATCTGGAGGGGTTTATTTGAAATTTTAATGTGGAAATTTATTACTATCAACTCTGTTCCTAGCATATCTTTTCAGTATGCTCTGTGTTTTGATATGTACTGTTTTCATTTGATTCAAGAAATTTTTAAATTTCCCTTTTACTTTCTTAAGGATGTTTTTGTTAAATTTTCATATATTTGCTTAATTTCCATTGTTTCTCTTGTTTTTGCTAAGTAATTTTTTTTTTTTTTTTCTTTTGAGACAGGGTCTCGCTTTGTAGTTCAGGCTGGCCCTGAGCTTACTATATAGCCCAGGCAAACCTTGAACTCAGCAATCCTCCTGTCTGTGCCTCCCGAGTGCTGGGATTATAGGCATGAGCCACCACCCCCGGCATTGTGGTATGTGGTATTGATGGCTGGTGGGCGTAAGTCACCACACCCAGCATTCTTTGTGGTTACTGGATCGAACTCAGGACCTTGCGCTTGTGAGGCCAGGTGCCAGAACCACTGAGCTAAATCTCCAGCCCAATTTTTTTTTTTTGTAATCAAAAAAATAAAGACACAATTTCAGGGTTTTTAAATTCCGGTCTTCTTAAATTCTTTGAGTCTTATTTTTTGCCCAGTATATGCTATAGAGAATGTTCCATGTGGTGATAAGTAGTGTATTCAGAAGCTGTTGGTTGAAGTGATCTTTAGATGTCCTTTAGCTGCGTTTTGTAGTATAAATTAACTCTAATGAGTTTTTGATTTTTTTTCCTTTGGATGATCAGTCCATTGTTGAATGTGGGGTGTTGAAGTCCCCAGCTATTCTTGTATTAGCATCTATTAGTCCTTTTAGATATTATTTGGTTTATATATTTGGATACTCTGGTATTCAGTGCATATGTATTTATAACTGTTGCATTCTCTTACTGAATTGTTGATTTTCCATTGTAGGAATATATCTTCCCATATCTTTCTGCTAGTGTTTATTTCTTCGTTAAAAAATAGATTTAGCAGTGCTGGGCGTGATAGCGCACGCCTGTAATCCTAGCACTCCGGAGGCAGAGACAGGAGGATTGCTGAGTTCGAGGCTTGCCTGGGCTACATAGTGAGCTCAGAGCCAGCCCGGACTACAAAGCGAGACCCTGTCTCAAAAAAAAAAAAAATAGATTTAGATTTAAAAAACTTTTATGTAGTATAAGGATATCTACTCCTGTTCACTGTTTCTTCTTTTTTTCATGAAATATGTTACTTCTTTCATTTTAATTCATTGTGTGTCTTTTCTGGTGAAACAAATTTCTTGGGATTCATGTTTTTATTCTTGTGGGTAGACTATATGTTTTAGTGGAAGATTTAATCCACTTGCATTAAAATTTATTATTAATAGGTAACACTCCTGTCATTTTGTTATCTCCTGATTCATGTGTTATTTATTTTTAGGCCTCTTGTTTTTTGGTGACTTTCTGTAGCAATAAATTTTGATTCTTCTTTCTTTTGCCTTTGTATGTCTGTTTTATCAGTGAATTTTATTCTTTCATTCCTTTTTATGATGGTAATTACTCTTTTGCTCAAAATGTAGCACTCTTTAAGTCTTTATGAACAGTGGCTCATAAGGCCTCTGTGAATATTCCCTCAGTTTTTGTTAACCTGGGAGAGATTATTTCTCCTTTATTTCCAGAAGGACAGCTTTTCTAGGTATTACTGATTGGCAAGTTCCTACGCCCCTTTTAGGACTGTGTATTTTTTCATTCTCTTCTTTTCTATAATGTTTCTGCTTTTTTGCTGAGAATGCTACTGTTCGTGTAATGGGGATTCTCTGGCACATATGTGACTTGATGCTATTTTCTTATTGTTTTTAGAATTCTCTTTTTTGTTTTTGACAGTTTGACTGTAATGTGCCGTAGGGAGGGTCCTTTTTGGTTGAATCATCTTGGAATCTTTTGAACTTCCCAGATCTGGATATCTGTATCTCTTTTAAAACTTGATAGTTTTTAACTATTGTTTAGATTCAATGCCATTTACTTTTTCTTTTACTTCAGAACTTATTTGTGTAATGGTGTGCCATAGTGTCGTAGGGTTTTTCATTCTTTGTGTGTCTGACTGAACTATTTGAAAAGTTCTGTCTTTGCTGGGCATGGTGGTAGATGCCTGTAATCCCAGCAATCAGGAAGTTGAGACAGGAAGTTTTCTGTGAGTTTGAGGCCAGCCCAGGTTACATAGTAAGTTTGAGGCCAGCCTGAGCTACATGATGGGACTCTGTCTCAGACAAATAGACAAATAAATACACATACACACACAATAAAAAAAATTCTGTCTTTAATTCAGAAATTAGTTTTTTGTTTGGTATAGTTTATTTTGTCAATTATTTTTCCCCTCTTGGGATCCAACTGAGGATACTAGAAAAGGGCTTGACAACTGATTTATCTCATCAGCCTTGCTGTTGAAGCTTTTAATTGTATTGTTAGTGCATTAATTAAACTCTTTAGTTCCAAAATTTGTTTGTTGTAAATCATGTTTACTTTATTATTGAGTTTTTCATTCATATCATGAATTGTTTTCCTCACTTGGTTGAATTGTCTATGGTCTGTATTATAGCTCACTTTATTTGGATCATGCTTTAGATTCCTTTTCATTCATCTCATATTTTCTTTACATTTGTGTCTCTCTAGAAAAACTATTGTGTTCCATTGAAAGTCTTGTGCTTTCTTGCTTTTTCAGGCTTCTTGTGTGCCTTCACTGATGTCTGTTATCTGGTATAACAGTTACCTCTATCAATTTTCTGGAGAAGTTTTCATCTCAACAGATAGTCTCTTTTCTTTCTCTTTCTTTCTTTCTTTCTTTCTTTCTTTCTTTCTTTCTTTCTTTCTTTCTTTCTTTCTTTCTTTCTTTCTTTCTTTCTTTCTTTCTTTCTTTCTTTCTTTCTTTTCTTAAAAAGAACTGTAGCATGTCAGTTGGGTAGGTAGTTCATTTTACGTTCTGAGTATGCACAGAAACATAGCTTCCTTGTGATTTCTTCAGTTGTAATCAGCCTCACTGGTGTCTGTGCATACCTCAGTGGTTTATGGGCAGAAGTAGTCCTAAAACCAGAGCCATGGGCTGCAGAGGTCATGTCCTGAGGCCCAATGAGGGAAAATGCAGAAGATTATGTAGTCACCAGCAGTGGGAGCTGTGATGCTAAGTGTATAGGTCTTGAAAAGGTCTATCCTCAGGCTGCGTAGAGTGTGTATTAATGGTACTGGAGGCATCTGTGACACTTGGGGTATTGTCTCTCTGGGGGGCCTCAGGATGAGTCATTTGAGTTTTCCTAATTGGATTTGTTGGTCCTTTTGGATATTTATATTCATGACTTTCATCTAATTTAACAAGTTTTCAGTAGTTATTGCTTGAAATTTGTTTTTCCTTTTCTTTCTTTTTCTTTTTTTGTGGTACAGGGAATCGAACTCTGACCCTTATGCTTGCAAGGTAGGCACAGTATCACTTGAGCTAATTCCTGAGCCTTGTTTTTCCTTTTTGTTCTTCTCCTGAAATTCCATGATGTATAATCTTGTAAATCTGTGCAAATGCCCCTAGCAGAACAAAAGTTTTCTCAGACTTTTTTCTTTCTAATCCTTTTCTCTTCCTTCTGTCCCTGTCCTCTATTATGACATAGGACAGTCTTGTCTGCAAATAATTCCTATTGGCTAGAAAACCGTGGCCTTATTAGATCTAGATCAGTTATTCTGAGAGTAATATGGCCTCTAGTCCACAGTTTATTGTACAGTGTCCCCTGTAAAGCTCTGCCTTGAACTTGACTTGTACTTCTCCTTGGTGTTCAATGAAACACAAGTGTGCCAGTGTTGGCAGATGCTCATGGTGCTTCAGTCTTTGGTTTAAGCCCTGCCTCCTCCAGAATGTAGCTGGATACTTTGTATAAGGCTTTTAATACCTTAAAGGTAGTATTTTCATATTTTATCCACCACTTTAAATAATATTCAGAGGGAGAATTACTCTGAATGCTTTAGTCTGATTCTGTATTGAAACTTAATGTCTTGAGTGTTATGCTCTAGTTTAAAATTATTCTTATTTCCAGGGCATGGTGGCTCACTCCTGTAATCCCAGCATGCAGGAGGTAGAGGCAGGAAGATTGCTGAGTTTGAGGCTTGGCTGGACTACATAGTAAGCTCAGGGCCAGCCTGAGCTATAAAGCGAGACCTGGTCTCAAAAAAAAAAATTGCTCTTATTAAATGTTATAATCTGTGTATCAAACAACCTTTTTGATATACATAAGTATTAAATGTAATATTCTATATTATATCATTACAGAATGTTTTATAATGTATAATAATTATATAAAATATATATCCCATAATTATACAGTGTATTATATAGTATAATGTTCTATAGTTATAATTTGACCTGTTTGCCTTTTAAAATCTCCTAGTGACTTTACCATCTTTTATTCCTTAGCTATATTTTCTAATATCTTCTTTTTATTACTCATAGCTTATTTTTTTTTTTTTCTTTTTTTTTGAGACAGGGTCTCACTTTGCAGTTCAGGCTGGCCCTGAGCTCACTATGTAGCCCAGGCAAACCTTGAACTCAGCAATCCTCCTGTCTCTGCCTCCAGAGTGCTGGAATTACAAGCGTGAGCTACCACGCCTGGCACTGGAATGTGGTGCTGATTGCTGGTTGATTGCTGGTGGGCGTGAGTCGCCATGCCCATCATTGTCGTATGTGGTTACTGGGGATCGAACTCAGGACCTTGCACTTGTGAGGCAGGCGCCAGAACCTCTGAGCTAAATCTCCAGCCCATAGCTTATATTTTTATTTGGTGTGTCTTAATTACTTTCTCATTGCTGGAATAAAATACCTTAGAACCAGTGATAAAGGAGGAAAGATTTATTTCGGGCCACAATATGTAGAGGTTTCTATCCATAATTGGCTGGTTTCAAGGCAGAGTGAATGGCAGAGGTGCATTGTGGAGGAAAACCAGTTCATAGCAGGCGGAAGACACCAAAAAGAAAGACAAGCGATAAACCTCTTTCTGTCCCTTATATCTTATCCGCACCCTTAATCTTAGCATCACATCATAAATCAGTCCTAGTGCCACACACAAGCTAGATCCAGCCACCTCTGAAAAACCCTACTATGACCACAGAAGACTTTGAGGAACATCTAAGTAAAAACCATAATGTTTGGTTATCACAGTATGTAAGGTGTTTTCAAATTCAAATTGTACTTTCCAATATTTGGCTGCCTTTTTACTGACTTATTTTTCATGTGTTTAATGAAGTATACTTTTTTTTAGACAGGGTCTTGCTTTGTAGTTCAGGCTGGCCCTAAGCTCACTATGTAGCCCAGGCAAGCCTCGAACTCAGCAATCCTCCTGTGTCTGCCTCCCGAGTGCTGGGATTATAGGTGTGAGCCACCACGCCCGGTTGAAGTATACTTTTTAAGCAATGTTAATTGTAACATGGGAATTCATTGAGGCTTTGCTAAGTTCTGTGTGATTTTTCAGTGAGTATGTGCGTTTGTACACGATAGCCTTTTTAAGCAGTGCCACACTGGGCTTACCTTTTCCTTTTCAGGTCATGCACATAATGTGATTTCTTTAAGCATGTCTGAACACACCCTTTAGTTAAGAATTTCTCAAGGAGACTTTTTCTCCCTTACATCCAGAACCAAGGCTGTGATATGCTCTTTCTAGTTTCATATTTTATGGTGATTTTTCCTTTTATGGCTATATTGTTAGTTCCCTACACACTTGGTTCCCTCAAGTGTGTTTTTAACATTCCATTTTCTCTTAAATTTCATCTCATGTCTCCTTTACACAAAGATCTACAAAGCCAGGGCTGGAAGTGACATGAATCAGCCCCTGGGTAGCATTTACCTTCTGAATTCACTTGTCTCTCTCGGTTTGGTCATTTTCATAATTTTTTTTACCTCAAGTTGTTTATCTTATTCTTCTGCTATGTCAGGATACCTTGAAAATCCCCCCAACCTTTTAAAGCCTTTAAGTTAAACATTCTAAAAAATTTTGCCTTGGAATACTGTTCATGGTATCTCATTTGCCCCTTTGCCCTGATAATTCTCAAGTATTATTTTTAATGTTTCTTTTATAGGGTTCAGTTTAGCTGCATTTAAACGAAACAAGAGGAAACTAGAGCTGGCTGAAAGGGTGGAAACAGATTTCATTCAACTGAAGAAAAGAAGACAATCAAGTGAAAAGGTCAGGAGGGGTCTGCAAGAAAAAAATAATATATAAGAAAGATGTTGCTAACCTGCATTTAGATATAGAGGTTTTAGAGCAGTCTTAGCCAGTAGAAGAAATCTAATGCATACCACAAGTGCACTTTTAAGTTTTGCAGTATTTAAAAAATGAAATTAATTTAGTTTGTTTCCTTTTTGTACTACTGAGGATTGAACCCAGGGTTTTCACTGAGCTGTATCTTCAGCCCATTTTAGTTTTGATTTTGAAGCAGCATCTCACTGAGTTACCCAGGCTAGGCTTCAACTTGTTCCTCTTGCTTTAGCGTCTGAGACTGCTGGATTCTAGATGTGTTTCACCCCATACAACTTCTGTTCTTTTTTCTGGGGAATTCCTTGCATGTCATATACAATCAGAAGTCTGAGTATGGCATTTCTTAGATACTTTTGACATAAGAAGGAAGTTGAAAATAGCAGTCTTGCTTAGCCTATGCTTGAGAGTTTATTAAAACTAGTTTATGATGAGTATTTGTAGTAACAAGGTGATTTGATGTACCACAGCATCTCACTAATATTAGTTATCAGTCCTTCCATAATGGCTTATGTATGTGCTTATGCATTCTATCATAGATACATATGGTTTGTATGTAAGTGCATAATAA
Organism: Thryonomys swinderianus; assembly: GCA_004025085.1. NCBI lineage: Eukaryota > Metazoa > Chordata > Mammalia > Rodentia > Thryonomyidae > Thryonomys > Thryonomys swinderianus. Next base: position 17,753 of record PVIC010031974.1, read on the forward strand.
GTCATCTCATAGTATTTTTTCAGTATGTTGTCACGTGAGACAATTTAGTCTAATTTTCTTTATTTTTCTGCTTAGAAGAATAGGAATTTAGGAGACAATTGAAATTAATAAGTAAGTCTTGATGAATGTAGATGAGATGCAGTTCTATTTCTTGGGTTTCTATATCTTACATGATCTCTGGGGAACACAGAGGACTTCAGCTTTTTAAAAAATGTTATGATAAAGTTTCCAATCACTGAACAATTTCATCAAGCTTTAAAAATGTGCACATCCACGGAACTCAAAGACCTATCAAGACGTAGAACATTTCCAGTTCTTTTATGTTTCCTTCTAGTCATTCCCTAATCCATAGGTCCTTACTGTTTTGATTCTTATCAATGTAAATCTTTTATATTGCTCTGTACTTTCTATGAATGAATCATAAAAAGTACTCTTTTCTGTTTAGCTTCTTTCATAAAAGTTTTTGACACATATCACTGGTTCATTCCTATTAAATCATACTACTTAATATGAACATGCTGTAATTTATTATTCTGTTGAAGATTGCTTTGTTTCCTGTTTTTTACTATTATGAATAAAGCTGCTATGAATTTACTTACATAGTTCTTTTCCTTCTTTTCTTTTTCCTTTTCCCCTTCCTATTTGCCTTCCCTTTTTTCGCTTCCTCCTCCTTTTCCTCATTCTGTTACTCCTCTTCCTCCTTTTTTTAATACTGAAGATTCAACTCAGGGGTTCCTATCTGCAAGGTAGGCCTTCTCACTGAGCTACATCGCCAGTCCTTTTTCCTTTTTTTTTTTTGACAAGATTTCATTGTGTTGCCCAAACTGGCCTCAAAATTGCAGTATTTCTGTTGCAGCCTCCTGAGTTGCTGGGATTACTGCTACTGTACCTGGGTCACTGTTCTTTTCTTTGTGGTCATCAGTTGAGGAATTTGATGCATAGAAATATCACTGCATTTCATAGGGAAGAATATCTTTAGTTGGGTCTTTATTGGATGGTTCATTTTCTTCATTCAAAAATGATCTTGTGCTATAGGAAGAAAACAATGGTGATTAATAGGGAAGGATATCATGCTCTAGTGGGACTTCACATTTTAGGGTAGAGACATTAATATATAAGCAAGTAATTGAGATTGCTATTGTGTTTGGTCAGTTAGGAAAAAAAGGAGAAAGATTATGTGCTATTCTATTCTGTTTGAGAATATGAAGGCAGGCTCCCTTACGTGTTTACTACAGAGCCCTCTGAAGGAATGACGTTTGAAGTAACATTTGAGAAATTACTGAGGTTTACCAAGAAGCAGTGGAAGAATGTTATAGGCAGAATGAGTTACTTGTGGAGAGGAGCTGGGGAATTAATGTGTTGGAGGATGGGAGAGGAGAGTCAACATGGATATGAGATAAAGCCAAAGAGATAAGCATGGGCTAGATACTTTATGATCTGGTAGGGCATGAAGATGAGTTTTAGTTTTACTTTGGGAATAAGGGATAGCCCTTGAAGAGCTTAAAGCAGAGAAGCAACACTATCTCATTCATATTTCACACTGTTCTCAGGTGTTGCTATGTGGGGAATCTTTCTAAGTAGGAGACAATAATAGAAGCTGGGTGATTAGCTGAACAATTATCTCCATTAGGCAGTGATGGCACCATGGATTGGTGTGATGGAGGTGAAGGTGGAGATGGAGAAACGCAAATAGATCTAGGACATATTTTGAGAGTTTCTAGGAAGATAGGATGCTGTAGCCTTAAATACTTGTAAGGAAAGAGAGAACACTTAAAGATTTTAACTTGAATGACTGGGTGTTGCCATTTGCTAAAGTGAGGAGGGCTGTGGAAATATAGCCTGATGACTGGCATGGGAAGTGGAAAAGTAAGAACTTAATGCATCTTCATTTAATAGACTCAGCTTGACCCGTTTCCCATTACATTATAAACCATTATCGGATTGCCACCATCATCCTGAGCACCCACAGCTAATAGAATACCTTAAAAATGTGTCAGGTTCCTCTGTTCCTCTCAGTTAAATTGTGGGCCACCAATATCCTCACTATGCTCATTGCTTTTTATTATTACAGTTACACAGTCCTTTGAATCTTAAGTAAAATGGTGGCTAGTGAATTCAAAAAGAGAGGTATCTCTTTGATAACTGAGTGAGCTTGCTGAATATTAAGAGTGATCAGTTTGAAATTTTGCTCAAGGAAAGCAGAGGAGATTTATAAAGAATGTAGCATTAAATATGAGAATGTGAACTATAAAAGATTGAGAAAATCATAAGACTCTAAATATAGTCAGGATTCAGAGTGTTCTGTTTGTGTCTCTATCTTTTTGTTGTAGTTAAGATAACATATGACTTTAAACCATAGGATAATTCAGTGTATTAGTCTATGTGTAACAGGTGATATGAAGCATTACCTGTTAACTCACATTAAAGGAAAAAGCTTTGTTCCTATAAGAAAAGCTTAACTAATGGATGACTCTGTGTGTTTTAAGCAAAAAGAAATGTTTAAGGTTGTATGTTAGTTTAGTTCTCTGTGACTGTGACGAAGTACTCAAAGTAATGACCTCATAAGGAATAAAGGTTTATTTTAGTTCACAGTTTCAGAGGTTTGCTGAAAGCCTGATGAGCTAGTCCTGCTGGGTCTGTGGTAAGGCAGCGCATCATGGCAGGGGCAGTGGTCTATCCTGGGAAATCTAGGAAAGAAAGAGTGGAAGGGAGTGGGCAGCAGCATGTAGTGCTAAATAATAAAATTGACCATGTAAGCTCAAACTATGTAAAATGTTCTTAATGGAAAAACATTATACTTGTTCTTTGACCTTTAAATATTTGTTTCAGAACATTAAACACTCTCTACTTAAACCAGATATGGTAGTGCATCTCTGTGATTCCTGCTACTTAGGAAGCTGAGGCAGAAGATTCCAAAGTTGAGGCCAGCCTGGAGAACTTAGCAAAACTTGTCTC
>PVIC010031975.1:0-20974 GCA_004025085.1 Thryonomys swinderianus
ACCTGCCCAGATGACACTCAGGATAGTCAGTACATAAACACAGTGCTGGAATGATGCTCAAGATAAACTACTAAGTGGTTAATCTTTTTCGACTACAGGAAACCCTGGACAACCAGGCTGAAGAGATGGGCATACCAAGAGTGGTAGAGGAAGAAAATATTGCCAGATGAATACAATGTAGGCCAAATAAAAGTGCTTCTTGAATAGCTAGGGGGAAAGACCAGCCCTGAAACAGAAGAACTTAGGCTGCTGGGAGTTATGTGCATAAGACTTCCCCTGCTTTCCTCATTTAATTGCTCTCCACATGTGGGGAAAGTCACAAAACTGGAGAATTTACTTTTAATATTTATCACAAACACCCTTGGATGTTTTTGGCCAGTAATGCTATTCCTGAGAAAGTCAAGGAAATATTGGGCAATCACTTTCCTTCAGTGTCAGCCCCTGCAATAGAAGTGCCAAATCAGTTACTACAGCAGAGAATCTAGTATTTCATAACAGACTATTGTGGTTGTTTCTCTACTACATCATTACTAACATGTTACGTTCCTCTAAGACTTAAAATTAAAACACCAGGCTCAAGTTTATTTACAGTGCAGCATGTGTAGGCTTGAACCACACAGCATGCCCAACGGGAAGTGAGTGTAGGTCATCGCCACCTCCACACGGACTGTCAGCCATGGTGTGTTTAGACAGGGGAGCTCCCCAAAGGAACACAACATCAGCTTTCCCAGTAATTTAGAAACAGCAATATCTGGAAGTGATAAAAATGGCAATTGATAAAAGCTTCCCTTGTTAAATTTGGGCCACACGTACTCTAAATAAAGTATACCATTTAGGAAATGATTTGTGTTGATAAAACTTGATGGAGCTGTTTTTCCAAATGTCTTCTCCCTGCTGGGAATTTCACACTTTGGCAGGCTCTCCTTTGGCCTCCCCAGTTGCCATTCTCCTATGACCTGACCTGGTGTTGTTTATATGGCTGTTTACACATGTCTTAACAACCTTTGCAAAGGGTCTTTAATGACTTTCACTCCTGGCCTGTGCATAGCTCAAGGCAGAGTTCCAAAGGTTGCCTGTGTTGTTGTGTTTATTTGTGCAGTACCCTCCTAGGTCCCCCTGAAGCCCTGAGAGAGGCCCTAGAAATCATGTTACAGGTTATATAGCTGTAGATAAGTTTTAAGAGTCAAGGTGTCATTGTTAGCAAGGAGGTATAGTAAGGCCACTTACACAGTTATAAACCCATCATGTTTCATGGGGGCTCACTTAGAGATCTTAACATTGATACTGTAAGTCTGCTTAAAAGAATGTCACAATAAGATACAAACTCTGGGGATCATCCATTGTATGATAGAGTATACATTCACTATTGTTTCTGGGTCTTGGTTCCCTCATCTGTTAAATGGATAGAAGGAATAGCGTAATGACAATGGTTCAGCCACTTCAAATAGGCTGAGCTCAATGACTCCCATGTAATCCCAGATAAATGGTTCATATAACTGTATATGAGGAAAGATGGATAATTTCTTCCTAAAGGATGAATAATATGGCAGAGCATCTAATATTGCTATATAAGAGTGTGACTAGGGTAATTTACTATCAAATATATAACTTATCTCTCTATTCCTAATATCTATTAGTTGAACACTATCCCCTCTGAAAGTTTCTTTCTAAAATTTTCATGATCTCACAGTAGATGGTCTGAGTTTCTTAAAATGATCTGAAGGAGATGAAACTCCTTTCACATGGGTGTTCAATCAGTTCTCTACCTGTGTAATTTATTAAATTTCTATTGTTGTACCAAGACTGTGAATACCAAAATGAATAGTGTATGACAACAGTATGCCTCTGCTTTAGAAAGCTAAAACTCTAAAGACAGGCAAAGCTTAGTAATTTTTCAGTGTAATAGGAATTATAATAGAAAAGATTACAGAGCTGGAGAAGATAATCCAAAAATTCATCAGGAAACACAAAATAGAATAGGAAAAGCAATTCCAGGCAGCAAGATCATGGCAAGGGTATTACAATCCTAAATTTGAAACTATACTACAAAGCCACCATGATAAAAACACCATGGTAGTGTCAAAGAAACAGACTCAAGGATCAGTGGAACAAATTAGAAGACACAGCAACCACTCCAGATAAGGTAAGTCACCTCATCTTTGATAAAGGAGCTAAAAATTTTCATTGGAGGAAAGATAGTCTCTTTATTAAGTGGTGGTGGAAAAACTGGGTTTCAACCTACCAAAGATTAAAGCTGGATCTATGACTTTCACCATGCACCAAACTAAAATCAAAGTGGACTAGAGCCCTAAATATTCAAACAGAAACTCCAGACCTGCTGGAAGATAGATTAGGTCAAGCTCTTGAAGACATTGGCTTATGGAAAGACTTTCTAAACAAAACATCAACAGCACAGAAACTAGCAGAAGGAATCAATAACTGATATCTCATCTTATTTAAAATGCTTCTGCACAGCAAGAGAAACCACCAGCAGATTGAAAAGACAACCTACAAGTTGAGGAAAAAAAAATCACCAGCTGTTCCTATATTCTACTATCTAGAATATATAAAGAACTTTTTTTAAATTAGCCCTCTAGAATTTAAAGGCCCAGTGCAAAAGTGGCCATCTGAAATGCATAGACATTTTTCAGATGAAGAAGAAAAGGAGCTAAAAAACATATGAAGAGGAGTTCAACATCACTTGTCGCTTGAAAGATGCAGATGAAAACAACACTGAATTTGCATCTCTTTACACGAGGAATGCATGCTATCACAATATCAACCAACAATAAATGCTGGCAGGGATGTGGGGAGAAGAGTTCCTTGTTAGTGGGAATATAAACTGGTGCAACCACTGTGGAGATTAGTGTGGAGATTCCTCAGAAAACTAGGATTAGACGTCCCATTTGACCCTGCTATTCCCCTGCTAGTTTTATACATGAAAGAATTAAAAGAACTGTACCACAGTGACATATGTGTACTCATGTTCATAGCAGCTCAGTTTGTGATAGCTAAGTCTTGGAAACAACACATATGCCCATCAACATGAGACTGGATAAAGAAGATGTAAAATGGAGCATCCTTCAGACGTAAAGAATGATAAATTTGAATCATCTCTACTCAGATCGATTCACCTTGAGGACATATAAGTAAAATAAGTAAAACACAGGTGTATAAATACCATATTGTTTCTCTAGTGTGTGAAACTAAAGGTTTAAATGAGGTCCACAATGTATGATTGATATCATGAAATAGGAAGAAAATGTTCAAAGAGAAAAGGGAAGGAGGGAATAAGGGAAAATGAAGAAGGGAAAGAAAAAATTTGATAGTAAAAATGGAAAAAAGCTTGTGTATTTAAGGGGTGGAGTGGTAGGGAGGGCAGAGGAATGAGGGAAGATGAAAATCAAGGTGTGTCAGGTACAGGTACAAATTCTCAGTGTGGAATGTGATCATAAGGAATATATAAAATGTTTCAATATATAAAAAGAAAAGATTGAATCTATTAACTTTTTCTCCTTGATGAATAATCTCTTCTATCAATACATGTTCACATGCCCTCTGAATACTGTGTGAATAATGAATGTAGCTTCCTTTAAAAGAATTTTTGGCAACACCTTTATTACTTCTTTCCAGAACGATTTGTCCCTGCTGTGGACCAATGAGCGTGAATACATTTGTAGGTCCCACCTCTCTTTTCAAACTGGGGTTTTCATAGCAGCTTAACAGTCACGGTTCTCACTATGCATGAGACGTTAAGAGGGAAGATATCATCTTCTAGGACCACAAAGGATTACACTCAAATGTTGTAGGAAGGACTTCACAATGTATTTTAGGTAAGGGAGAATGTGTACAATGGATATGCTTTTTTGTGTGTGTTTGTGTGTATGTGTGCACATGCACACATGTGTTTGTATTAGTAACTGTGGACAAGTTAAAAAGAGAAGTTTTTATTCAAAATATACAGAAAAAATGAACATTTTTATAGGAAATTGTTAGAAGGTTAAAGAACATTTCACTAGAAACATGGAAAACATGAAAGAAAATAACAATGCAGAAGAATAATTGGTGAGTCTAACATTTGAAAATCATGAATTTCATTAAACAATGGAGAGGAAAAGTGAGGTCAGTTTCTTCAACACTATTCTATGAATTTTAATTTTTCAAATGAAAAATTTTATATAAGAGCTACGTCTTAGAGTTAAAGCTTTTGTATCCTTTTAAAATATTTGAGCTTCCTTAGAAAAGTAGGTGAACTACTTTATTAGTAAGAAGTCAGGACCATAAGACTTAGGAGCCATCCTACTGTCCTTGGGAAGATGGTCTAATGAAATTTTTATCACTAATTTGAAGCTACTCCCTCTCTGTGACAGTTATTTGTGAACTTGTATTTCATACCCATCATCAGCAAAAGGAGTGAACTTTTAAGTGGCACTAAATTAAAAACAGGTGTCTCAGTGCATATTGGTAAAGTCAGAATCATCTGACCAATTTCTTATTTTCAAGTTGTGAGATCATATGACAGCTGTTTACAGAGTACTGTGGTCAGAAAAAGAATTATAGTTATAGAATTAAAATGACTTTTTCAGAAAATTTTCATAGATTTACCTAATTAAAAGCAATATCTGTTATAAGAAAAAGAATTCAGATTACAATAAAGAGATACAATCTTGGCTTATTCTACTCCTGTTTTTTGGATAGATAGTAGCAAGTCTGCTCTCTCTGCCCCATCCTTAAAATACTGTTAAGTTTTAAATCAGATGAGACCTTTGAGAAATAGAAAACACTATTGTAAACTTAACCACTTCTGTTCATCAGTCATAATTGTTATTAATGAACCAGTTTGTATGTCATACTGAACCTGCATTTTCTCAGCATTCTTCGCATTTCATCCCCATGGAGTTCTATGTAGGCTCCATGGTTTTGTCCAATAAGGTGATTTAGGAGTAGTGAATATCAGGAACTTGACAAACTCTCAAGATGTCGAAGGTGGTTTACTGCTATGGTGTCTGATTGCAAAGTCTCAGCTCTTAGGCATTTACTATCAAGGTGTATAGAGTATTCTAGATGTGTCTTTTTTGTTCTCTTTACCAGTTCTCTTTGTTATTAATATATTTTTAGTGTTAGTTATCTGTGTGTTTTCAGTCACAGTGATGTAAAGCAGTCGAAGGTACAGAAAATTTGATATAGACTGCTAAGTGTTTTGCCTGGAGTTTCCTTCTTGGACTATCAACCTGTACAATCATATGCCACCTTCTGCCTGGAAGAATCCCATGCTTAGCCCACTGTTCTATTGTGTCTCTGAAATTCTTGAAAAAAGTTAAACAAGGCAACCTACCTTCTTATTTTGCTCTGATCCCCACAAATGATGTGAGAGGATGTGGTTTTGACAGAAATGTAAGTGATACATTATGGGTGGTGAAGAAGGTTAGAGAAAGGTTCTTAGAAGTCTTTTCTGAGTTTAAGTGTAAGAATAATTTAACCAGAGAGAACAGCAAGTTGAGGTTCCACCAAGGACCTAGACAAGAGTTCCAGTCTATGGAGGATAACTGTTGGGCCTGGTTAAAATCAATGCACTTCCTAACAAAAGAAGCTCAGGTGGGTTGGGGAAGGTGAGGCAACTCATCTGCACAGCTCACTGGTAAGAACAAATAGCAAAGTGGCCAGGGAGACGCCCCCTGCAGGAGCCACACCAGACTCCAAGGCAAAAACTAATGGCAACACAGGACTGTTCTCTTTTCTGTGTGTCTCTTACCCAGTACAGAACCAATAGGGTTAAAAAGCAAGGATAAAAAAAGAAGGGCTTAGTTGCCTACAGGCACTATTTTAAGTACCTACTTGTAATAAGCTATTTGATTTTCCCAGCTGCTCTACGAGACTGTACTGTACTGTGTAGTCTGTACTGAACAGAGAGGCACCATAGGAAGCAATTTCTTTATTCTGCAGATGAATTAATCAAAGCACAGTGAAGTTAAATAACTTTCCAACACCACACAGCACAAAAATGGCAGGGGTGAGATCTGAATTCAAGTTGTCTGTCTCTGTAGTTTTTGATCAGAGCCAATTCAGTGTGTTGTATAGTAGAAATTATTTCTAAAATTTCTTGTGTTCCTATGGCTTATGAAAAAGATCAGTCCTGGTCTGAACTCACCACCTCCTCAGAGTTGTTTCTCTCATGTGTTCTGTCTTGTAAGATGTGGAAATAGTCCACACTCCATTCTACTGGAGAGGACTATATTTTTTTAAATTCTTTATCAGTACAATTTATGTACATCTCACAATCACACATAACATCAGGGAATTTGTACCAATATACGACACAAGTTAATTCTCATTTTTACCCATATCCCTACCCACCCACATCTCCCCAACCCCTATATACATGCTCTTTTATTTTCTTTCACAATCATATTTATTCCTTCCCCTCATTACATTCCCACACCAAATTTCTTTTGGAATCTTCCCATTCTATAAAAACTGTCATACTTTCAAGAGCTCATTTGCATCTACAGGTGCCCATATCGAAGAAAAGATCCAGTATTTGCCTATCTGTGATCTATTTATTTAACTTATTAGTGTGTCCTCCAGGTGTATCCATTTGAACATTAAATGAATCAATCTTGTCATTTTTAATAGCAGAATAATACTCCATTTTATTAAAAAAAAACCCACATCTTTGTTATCCACTCTCCAATTGTTGGACATTTGGGTTGTTTCCAAGATTGGGCTATCACGAACTGAGCTGCTATGAACAAGGGTGTATATCTGTCTTTACAAAACTAAAATCACAATGGATACAATACTTAAACATTAAAACAGAAACAAGAAGCCTGCTGGAAAACAAGTTAGGCAAAACTCTTGGAGACATTGGATTAGGCAGAGACTTTATGAATAAAACATCTATAGCACAAGAACTAGCAGAAAGAATCAACAGATGGGATCTCATCCTACCGAAAAGCTTTTGCACAGCAAAAGAAGTCACTGGCACTGCTAAAAGACAACCAACAACATGGGAAAAAAAATCTTTATTAGCTGTTTATTAGATAAAGGGCTATTATCTACAATATATAAAGAACTCAAACAGATCAGACTCTCCAAGTTCAAAGACCCAATTATTCAAAAATGGGCATCTGAAATGAACAGACACTTCTCAGAGGCAGAAGTCAAAGTAGCTAAGAAGCATGTGAAGAAATGCTCAACATTAGTGGTCATTTGAGACATGCAAATGAAAACAACACTGAGATTTCATCTCACTCCACAAAGAATGGCTGTGATTACAAAATCAGCCAACAAATGCTGGCGAGGCTGTGGGGAGAAAGGAACCCTTCTCCACTGTTGGTGGGATTATACACTTGTGCAACCATTGTGGAGATCTGTGTGGAGATATCTCAGAAAACTAGCACTAGGGGTCCCATTTGATCCTGCTATCCCCCTGCTAGGAATATACCTAAAAGAATTTAAAAAGTCACATTGGAGAGGACTATATTTTCTGAACACAGACACCACAATGTGTTTCAAGCTCCAAAAACTTCTCCATTATGCTCTTGATTAGTCCCCTTCATAAACATGAAGTCTGTCTCCCTCTCCCTTGAATGTGGGTGGGAATATGGTTTCAGCAGAAATGATGCTACCAGACTCAAAATAATATTTCCCAAGAGCAAGTCAGCTTCCATCTGGTTCTCCTGGATGCTAACTCTTGAAATCCAGTAACTATATGATGAAAAAGATAAAGACAACATGGAGATAGATGCCTTTTATAACAAAAGTGTTAAAGTCCTCAGTCAAAAGACCAAGATGATACTAGTATCACTTTCCAGGCAAGGGCTGGAGAAGCCTTTGACATGAGTCCAGCCTGAGCCATCAGTTTGATGATAACCATGGAAGAAAATGATCAAGGATTTCCACCAAAACCACTTAGCCACTGATCCTGTGAAAGTTAATCATGAAAAGATTGTTGTCATCTTGAGATATTAAATTGTGTTTTAAAAGTTCTCTTCCAAAGTATAAATAAATGTCTCTCTGGCACCAAAGTCAATGTTTTTCTGATCCAAGGTGGATAAGAGACATACACAGAAAAGAGTCAAGAGACTGAGAGAAGAGTTCCATTTCTGTTCTGTAGACTTCAGGAGAAAATTGATGGACTCATGAAGTTAGAGGAACTCAGGTGAGGGAGATAAGAAAATGAAGTCATTACATAACAGTGGATAATTGGAAGAAGACTCTTGTTCCTGCTGTCTGTCTATAATGCTTTCACTTTCTTTTTTTTCTATACAATGCTCTTACACAAACAGATATCAAAGAAGCCTTCTTGACTGTGCACACAAGCCCTCTCCACTCATGCTATGCCATGTTATTATACATTCTATGTGAACATATGCCTTTTCTTTAGAGCTTGGACCAGCAAAAGTTTTCTGATTTTTTTCCAGTAATAAGGCATAAAGCCTTATGCCAACATTAGTGCTTTCTATTTATTATAAGATAAATTTTGGGAGTAGGAAGATTATATATAACTAAATTCTGTATGTTGTTGGTAGATATCTTAGCCTACTGAGCTTGTCCCGTAAAACTTGGAATATATTTCTGAATGATTAAGGCACCCTAGTTTATCCACACTGGACTGAATATATTGCCATAAAAGGAAGAACCCTGGCAAGAAGCTACGTACAATTTGGGTTGTAGCTCTAATGTTAAAATTGGATTCCTCAAGTGCCAGTGGCAAAGGCAAACTGTGTGGAGAACAAATACACACTGTTTGTAAACAGAGTTTGCAAAGAAAAACCTGTTCATCTCTTGTATGTGTTTTCCAGCTGGATCTCATAAGCAATTTCCCTAGGGTTAAGCCTTCAGCATGCTCCGAAGTCCCCCATGCAGATTATGCCTTGCTATGTTAATGCATAGTATACCTCTAGATTAGGTTACAACATGGAGGTTCCATATGCTGCTAGGAGGGCTATTGCCTGGAAAAGGTGTAATTACACGGATCTTTGTATGCCCTCGTTCAATTTCTTGCCTCCTACTGAGGGTTACTTGAGGTACTTCTGAACTACATCTACAATGGTCTACAGCTCTTACTCTGCCTCTGTTCTGGATAAGCAGTGAAATAGCCATCCAAATGCCAAGGTCTACCACCACCTGAACAAAAGTTACACTTTTTTTTATAGTAAGCAAAATTGAATAGGTTCTGTGATGTAGAGCATGATGGTAAGTCAGTAGAAAGATTAACAACCTTTGCACAATACCAAACTTCTGCAGCTTGTCTTGTCACCATCTGGGAATTAAAAATGCCTAGGTGTGAAAAAGGTGTTCATCTGGAAAGTGGGTGTTTGTAAGACTACCTTACTGGACAGCACCAAAAGCAGACCGTGTACCTCTTTGAATACTGGTTATAGAAATAGCTTCTGTATTACTCAAGGTGATCTATCCTCGTTGGTCTGGAAGCAAAGAGTTTCCTGGGATGTAGAAAAGTCAGTGATAGAAACAGGAAAATCTTAAGAAATACTAGGAAGAGTTGGTCATCCCAATCATTACTGCTGACTTTACAAGGTTATACAAGAAGTAAATATTCAGACATCAAAGTTTTGCCAGAATGTTTCTCAAATATACCAACTCTGGCATTATTCACATATCTATTTCTCATCTTCATATATTTCTGTCTCTATTGACACACTCCTATTAGATTAAACCAAATAGGTTTAATTGTTGATATTCAGCTGTTTTCACATACACACACACACACACACACACACAAATACAAACCATCACTACCCAAAATTTCCAGGCTTTTTTAATGGTCTAAACTATTTTAATTTATGTTGATTTTCTTAGGCCCTGTGTTGGACACTTTACTGATGAATGTAGTGAATTATCTTCACAGCCCTTTTAGAGTGTTGTTACACTATTTGATAAGAGCAGAGACTAACAGATTAACTATGACATATTGGCTAACAACAAATTACAAGCTATACTTTCATTACCCTCTAAAGACTGAGTATCTTTGATTCTTATCACAAACTTGAAAGATAAGATAATTTTTCTCATTTTGTAGATTAATAAAATGAGGTGTAGTGAGGTTACATGATGTACTCAAGGCTAAATGGCTCTCTCTGAACAGGTCATCTTATGTCATGTTTTCCTTCATGAAGCTAATTTTCTTTCTAAGGGCATACTGGTTTTAGAAGTCACTTTGATCTCCATTTAATTAAATACACCTTTGAAGATTTAATAATGAAAAAAATCACATAGAAGAATTGAATTATACAGTGTCCCTCTATATTTCCATGGCCTAAATTCTATAATTAGTTTTTTGTTATATTTGCTTTATTTCATACCTAACTGTAACACCATAATATTTTTTGATGTGTTTCAAAGTGAGTTCCAGTCAGAAATACCCTTACATGTTGGTTGTTGAAATAGCTTCTATATGACCTAAAATGATCAACTATCCTAATTTGCTGATTCCCTAAAGATTTCATCATGTGTATCAGTAATAAGAATTCAAAACTGGTTTAGATGCTTTTTTCAAAAGTTAAAATTAGCACATAAATAAACATTTTTTAACATAGTGCAGTGCCAGTTTTTAAAAAATAGTACATGTTTGCAATATATAATGGTTACATTTATCCTGGAGAGTTGGTAAATGTACATATTATATGTTAATCCTCTTTACTTCTTTTTCCCATTTCCCCTCTTCCCATTCCCTCCATCTCTAGGTTTCCTTCTCATTTGCAAAAGGCCTGCCTACCTGTTTCCTCTTGTCCTTTATTTTGCTTTTTAAATTATTTAGCTTTGAGTCTCTCATGTAAGAGAAGCCATGCAATATTTCAGCTTCTGATAAATATCTAAATGTTAAATATGCCTTTTAATGACACCTGACAGATGTGTACACCTGTTTAATAGGACATGCTTTATCATTTCCATTATCCCAGGAGGATTAAACTCCTGTCTACTTATCCTTTCACTCTTCTTAACACCTCCAGAGACAAGTAATGTTCTGATTTGCTTCATCATATTGCCTTTACCTGTTTTCCAGTGTTATATAATTGGGAGCATAAAGAACTAGTTAAGATATAACATTTCATTTTTGGAGGCTCAATCATGATTTTTGCAAAAATTAAGGAGTCGTTACTTTCATTATCTTCATCTTTAAAATATATATGGTGTGACTTTTGCATATCTATTTTCTGGTTATGGACAGAGGAATGAGTTGTGGGTTTCAATTTTCACTATTAAAATTGCAAGCAACCTTTCATTCAGTTCTCACTTAAGGGCTTTTAAGTTTTGTAAGTTTTTCATATATTCTGCATAAAAATTCCTTATCAAATTTATCTTTTAAAAGTATTTTATCTCTCTGAATAAATTATATATTCATATTCCTCAGTATCTTTTTAGAAGTGGAATTTTACAAATTCTTGAAGTTTTATATAAAAATTTATAAATATATTGGTACTTTTTGTAACATGCCCAAGTAATCTTCATGTACTCTAGACTGTATGGAAATTTATATCATTTTCTTTCATTACTTATCTCTGACTTTATGTGTTAATAGAAAACGTTTTGTATGATACTAATCTTTTAAATGTATTGAGGCTTATTTTAGATCCTGATGTATGATCTATCCTGAAGAATGTTTCAGGTGAGCTTGAGAAAAATACTAGACATGATAAAAAATACAGTGAATATTTAAATCTTTTTGTAAAATGTTAGCATAAAAAATACAATGTAGGGGCCGGGGATTTAGCTCAGTGGTTCTGGCGTCTGCTTCACAAGTGCAAGGTCCTGAGTTCAATCCCCAGTAAACACATGCAGTGCTGGGCGTGGTGCCCACCAGCAAGCAATAGCACATACCACAGTGCTGGGTGCAGTGGCTCATGACTGTAATCCCGGCACTCCGGAGGCAGAGGCAGGAGGATTGCTGAGTTCGAGGCTTGTCTGGGCTACATAGTGAGCTCAGGGCCAGCCTGAGCTACAAAGCGAGACCCTGTCTCAAAAAAAAAAAAAAAAAAGATACAGTGTAAATAATGCTCCTCAAATGCTAGTCTTCACTCAAACACATTTATTCCATTCTTTCTTTCTGAGTAAGTTCTGAAAGTTCTCTTTTGTGTGTGTCTATGTGTTGTCCTGGCTACTCGATGTTCAGAATCAATTAAAAATATTTACCTTTCTTTCACGGTCATTTTGACTTTGGAGAAAAGCCAGAAGTTATGTGGTTTCAGATCCCAAGAAGGTGGTTGAAGAAACACCATTATATATTGGCAGCCTACTTTTCTGTTGTTTGCCATTCACCATATTTTTTAAAATCACATTTCATAAGGACTCTCATAAAAGAGGAGTTTCACAGCTGCTTCAGAAAGTGGAAAGAATTATAGGATAAGTATGTTTAAAGTGAGGATACCACTTTGGTGTGGTAGTGCACACCTATAAACCCAGCACTTGAGAGGCTGAGGCAGAAGGATTACCATAAATTTGAGCACAATCTTGGCTACATAATGTGCTCAAGACTAGCCTGAGGTACAAAGTGAGAGCTTATCTCAAAAAGAAAAAAAAAAAAACAGGCAAGCACAGTGAGGGTGACTATGCTGAGGGGGATTAATGACAATATGTCTTTTACTGCAATATATTTTAAAATTTAAATAGTCACTCTATTCTTTATTACTAAATATTTTCTACATATAATGATTATATTCATTGTGGGAATTTGATATATACACACACACATGCATATATTTATAAACACACACACACACACACACACACACACACACATATATATATATATATATATATATATATATATATATATATATATATATATATCTTGTTTTCACTGCCTTTTGCTATCCCTTTTCTCTCCCCTCACTCCATTTCTGGTTCCTCTTCCACTTGCAGAGGATCTAAATCCATATTTGTATTATTTTTTATTTACCTTTTAAAATTATTTTGAATGCCATGTATAAGAAAAATTATGTGATACTAATGCTTGTGTCTCTGATTTTATTTCATTTAATATTATGCTGTCAAGGTGCATCCATTTTCCTCCATACGATGTACAGGTATCCTTCTTTGTGGCTGAGTAGTACTCTATTGATATAAGTACCACAGTTTCTTTATCAATTTATTTGTTGATGAATATATAGACCATTTCCAAGATTAAGTTATTATACTTGGTGCTGCTATAAATATAGTATGCATGTATCACTGTAATAAAATGTGTTTAACTCTTTTAAGAAAGTTTTTAGAAGGCAAATAAGTGAGTTGAATGGACTTTCTATTTCTAGTTTATTTTTAAAGAATCTCCATCTATTTTTCACAGTGATTGTTCTAGTTACAGCATTACCAACAATGTAGTAGTGTTCCTTTTTCCCAAATGCTTTTGTTAGCATTTGTTATTATTTCACTTCTTGATAATAGCTATTTCTGGTGTAAGATGTGTCACTGTTAACAACTGTAGCAGCTCAAAGGATAAGCAATTATTCAGACTTCTTGTCTAGTTTAACCTACAAGAAGCCCTACTGGGACTGATTTTTACCTGAGACCCCTTAGCATGAGAATCCCAGGAAAAAGCAGCCCCAAACTGAAGCTCTTGGAGATTTTTATTAATAGAGACAAGAAGTAAGGATCAGGGACTAAGACGATTGTCTGTATAGGAATTCATGTAGACGACAGAGGAAGGACAGGGAAAGGGCAAGGTGGTCTGCTATGTGACTGACCTTACAGCTAATTTAAGTAATTAATATGAGTATAAGGAGGACAAGGACAAGGTCATTCATTCCTTAAGGCAATGTCTTTTGATCCTACTTTGTCCCTGCAGGGCTACTGTTTCATCTTTAATCATACATTCTGGGAAGTGTAGGCATGGCTTCAAAGGTCTTTTATCTCTGTACATCCACCACACACATACCTCAAACCAACACCCTCACAAATGAAATTTCAGGGGTGCTTTAATTTGTATTTTTCTCAGGGCTAAAGATGTTGAATATTTTGCCATGTATTTATTGGGCATTTGTACTTCTTTTGAGAAGGGTCTATTCATTTCAATTGACCATTTTTAATTGGATCTTTTATTTTATGGCTTTATGACTTTTCAGTTCATTTATTCTAGATATTATTGCACTATCTCAAGAGTAGCAGGCAAATTTTTTTCTCATTCTGTAGTTTGTTTCTTACCCCTATTGGTTATTTCTTTTGTTGTACACAAGCTTTTTAATTTGATACAGTTACACTTGTTGATTACTGATGTTGTTTTTGTGTAATTGGGGTTATGTTTATAAAGTCTTCATCTATGCCTAAGTCTACAAGAGTTTTACATGTTTTATGTTCCAGAAGATTAAATGTTTCTATTTTAATATCCAGGACTTTGATCCCCTTTAACTTTATTCTAGTACATGCTGAAAGATATGAGTCTAGATTCCAATCTTCAGCATATATGTAAATCAGTTTCTAAAGACCATTTATTAAAGAGGTGATCTTTCCCTCACTATATGGTTTTCGACCCTTTTGTCAAAGATCAGATGACTGAGTGTGCCTGAGGTGTTTGTACATCCTCTATTCTATCTCACTGACCCACATATCAGTTTTGGTGTGAGTAACAAACTCTTTCTATGATCATAGTTTGGTAATAAAACTTGAAATGTAAACAGTGATGCCGCCAGCATTGTTCTTGGTACCTAAGACAATTTGTGCTATTATAGGTCACTTCTGTAAGAATTTTAGGGTTGTTTTCTCTACTTCTGTGAGGAATACTGTTGGCATTTCACTTCCAATTGCATTAAATATGTACATCATTGTCAGTAGTATGGCTTTTGATAATATTGTTTTGGCCTATCCAGGGACAGGGGATATTTTACCATTTTCTGATTTATTTTTTCTGTTTTCTATTTCTTAATACTGTAGGTTTTGTTGTAGAGATCTTTCACTTTCTTGAGTAGGTCAATTCCTGTGTATTTTTCTTAAAACTATTGTGGATGGTGTAGCTTCTCTAATTTTTCTTGGGCTCATTATTGATGTAAAAGAATGCTATTAATTTTCTTATTTGATTTTGTATTTTGCTTGATATATTTCATTATTAGTTGTAGGAGCTTTTTGTTGAGTTTTTTGGTACATTTTATGCATACATTATGATCATCATCATTGAGATTTTGTACCTGTACATGATATATCTTGAGTCTCATTTTTTTCCCATTCTCCTACCCCACCCCGGCTTTCCATCCATCCCTATATACATAAACTTTGTTTCCATTTTTTCTTTTTACCATCAAAGTTTTTTCTTTCCCTTCTTACTTTCCCCTGCCCCCTCCCCTCAGTTCTCCTACCCCTTTGAATATTTTTTTTTCTTATTTTGTAATAACTGTTATACATTTTGGAGGTCATTTACACCTCTCACACTAGAGAAATGATACAGTATTTATACGTTTGTGTTGTGTTTATTTCATTTATAAATATGGCTGCAGGGTGCATCCATTTAGCTATAAATGTCTCAAGTTTATTTTATTTATGGCTATGTAGTACTCTACTTTAAAGAAAAATCACATCTTATTTATGAGTTCACCAGTTGGTGGGCATTTGGGTTTGTTATTCTAAACTATGCCACTGTAAACATGTGAATATGCCACTGTGGTATGATTCTTTTATCTCTTTCATGAATATACTCAGCAGGGAAATAGTGGGATCAAATGGGACCTCTTATAAGAGTTTTTTTTTTTTTGATGAATGTCCACAATGTTTTCCACAGTAGTTGTACCAGTCTACATTAGTGGAATTTTTGGTGTCTTTTATGCAAATGATCATTTTTTCTGTAACATTACTTTGAATTATTCCTCTCCTGTATTCATCCCTTTTATTTCTTTCTGTTGCCTGATTGTTCTCACTAAATTATTTTTTTAATTCTTTATTGGTACGTTTTATATACAGTTCACAGTCATGCTCAACATTGGGGAATTTGTATGTGACAGGAGTTAATTTTCATTTTACCCATATCCCTACCCACCCACAACCCCCACCCCTTATATACATGCTATTTTTTCTTTCTGAATCATATTTATTATTTCCCCTCATATGTTCCCCCACCACATTCCGTTTGAATATTTCCTATTTTATAAAATCCTATCATACATTCTAGAACTAATTTAAATCTACAGGTTCTCATAACATAGAAAAGATATGGTATTTACATATCTGGGATCTACTTTTTTCATTTGTTAGTGTGTCCTCAAGGTGTATCCATTTGCACATAAATGAATAAAATGTCATTTTTATGGCAGAGTAATACTCCTTTTTATTAAAAAAACAAACAAACCCATCTTCTTTATCCAGTCTCCAGTTGATGGGCATCTGGGGTGTTTCCAAGATTGGGCTATCACAAACTAAGCTGCTATGAACATGTGTGCACATATGACTTTACAATAGGATTCTTTAAGTTCCTTTGGGTACATTCCTAGCAGGGGAATAACAGGGTCAAATGGGACCTCTAATCCTAGTTTTCTGAGGAATCTCTACACTGATCTCCACAATAGTTGTACAAGTCTACAATCCCACCAACAGTGGAGAAGGGTTCCTTTCTCCCTGCAGCCTTACCAGCATTTATTGCTGGTTGATTTTGCAGTGGCAGCCATTCTTTGTGGAGTAAGATTAAATCTCAGTGTTGTTTTCATCTGCATGTCTCCAATGACCAGTGATGCTGAACACTTCTTCATATGCTTTTTGGCTGCTTTTACTTCTGCCTCTGAGAAGTGTGTGTTCATTTCAGATGCCCATTTTTGAGCTGGGTCTTTAAACTTGGAAGAACTGATATTGAGTGCTTTCTTGAGAAGGGTAGGTGGTAGCAAACATTTTTGTCCTATAAAAGCCCAAGGAAAAGCCTTCAGGTTTTCCCCTTTAATATGATGTATGTAGTACATTTGTCATAAATGGGATTTATTGTGTTGAGATAAGATTCTTTTCTACCTATATTCCTCAGAGTTTTTATCTGGAAGAGGTGTTGGGTTTCATCAGAAGCTTTTCTCCAAGTATTGAGAGGATCATGTGATTATGGTCCTTGCTTCTGATTGTGTGATGCATTATAGTTATTGATTTTCTTGTGTTGAATCATCCTTACATCCATGGAATGAAGCCCACTTGGACACAATGCATGGTCTTTTTAATGACTTGACACATTTTGTTTTCCAGTATCTTTTCATATTTATGTTCATTTAACAAACTAGCCTGTTTTTTTTTTTTTTTTAGTTGGGATTTGTCCAGTTTAGGAATCAAATTAATGCTAGTTTCCATAAGTGAATTTGAAAGTATAATTTCCCTTTTAATTTCAATAAAGAGTTTGAGGAGAGTTTGGCATTAGATCATTCCTGATATTCTTGTAGAATTTAAATCCACTAGATTTTGGGTTTTTCTTGGCTGGTAGGTTTTATTATTGCTTCTATTTCATTGCCTGTTTTTGGATATTTAGTGTTTATATATTTTCTTTCCCTTTTTCATTTCTCCTAAGTCTTCCATGATATGTATGATGACATGCTTGATGATGTTTCTCAAGTCTGTACCACTATTATTTTCTCCCTTTTGTTTTTAAGATTGTGGAGTCTTAGGGCTGGGGATTTACCTCAAGTGGTACCGCACCAACCTTGGACACATAAGGGCCTGAGTTCAATCCCCGGTACCGGAAAAAAAAAAAAAAAGATTGTGGAGTCTTAATTAAATTAAAGCAATTCCCTTCTTCTCCTTCTCCTTCTCCTTCTTCCTTCTTTTTTGAGACAGGGTCTTGCTTTGTACTTCAGGCTGGCCCTGAGCTAACTATGTAATCCAGGCAAACCTGGAACTCAGCATTCTTCCTACCTCTGCCTCCTGAGTGCTGGGATTATAGGCATGAGCCACCTCACCTGCCACTGTGGTATGTGGTACTGATTGCTTGTGATAGTGAGTTACCACACCCAGTATTGTTGTATGTGGTTGCCGAGGATTGAACTCAGGACCATGCAGTTGCTACGTAGGCACCGGAACCACTGAACTAAATCTCTGGCCCCAACAATCCCAATCTTATCCATGGGAAAGACATTCCCAGGTAGATGTCTGAAACCACAGATGCTAAACCTCATATGTCTCTTTTCTTTCCTATTCATATATACCTAGGAGAAACTTCAATTTATTAATTAGGCACAGTAAGGGATTAACAATAGTTAATAATAAAACTACTATAACAGTATACTGTAATAAAATTTGCAGTATCACTATTTTTACACTTTGCAGCCATTGTTTAAAAAAATAGGTTTATTTGAACATGAGAACTGTGATACTTGTCTGACTAATGTGATAATTAAGAAGGTTAGTGACAAGTGAAATTGGGCAACATGTGTCCTGTAGATTCACTTGGTACTAAACTGATCACTTTACAAACAGGTTGGAGCCTTACAGCTTAACATTTAATAATGTTACTTGTAGTAGCGTTCAATTTAAAATTTATGAATTGTTTTTTTATAGAAGTCTCCATTTAATATTTTTGGACTGAAGTTGACCATAAAAAACATGGAAAATGAAACTCTAAGAGAATTGCCAATGTATCTTAAAGTGCACTAAATTCTTAATTCTGACAATTAAAATCTGATACTGAGTTTCTGTATTGCATTTCTCAGTTGAGTTTTTTAATTGAATTTTTATTGTACACTATATGTACATATCACAATCACACTCAACATTGAGAATTTGTACCAGTATCAGACATGGCTTAATTCTCATTTTTTCCCCTTCCACTACCCACACTACAACTCCCCCCATATATACATAAGCTTTGTTTCCTTTTGTATGACCATCACATTTTTCCTTTTCCCTCATTACTTAACCCTAAACCCCATTTCCCTTTGAATATTTATTATTTCACAGTATCTATCATGCATTTTAGAATTCAATTACATCTTCAGTTTCTCATACCAGAGAAAAGATATTTACACATCTGCGACCTATTTATTTCACTTATGAGTATGTCCTTAACGTACATCCATTTGCATATAAATGACTCAAAATTATCATTTTTATGACAGAGTAATGCTCCATTTTATTTTTAAAAAAACCCACATTTTCTTTATCCAGTCTAGAGTTGATGGGCATTTGGGTTGTGTCCAAGATTTAGCTATCGCGAACTGAGCTGCTATAAACACGGGTGTACACATGTCGCTGTGACATGAATCTTGTAATTCTTTTGTGTATATCCCCAGCAGGGGAATAGCAAGGTTAAATGGAATCTTAATCCTAGAGTTTTTTTTTTTTTTTTTTTTGAGACGGGGTCTTGCTTTGTAGTTCAGGCTGGCTCTGAGCTCACTATGTAGCCCAGGCAAGCCTCGAACTCAGCAATCCTCCTGTCTCTGCCTCCTGAGTGCTGGGATTACAGGCGTGAGCCACCACACCCGGCTAATCCCAGATTTTTGAGGAATCTCCACACTCATCTCCATAGTGGTTGTACAGGTCCCTTTTTCTCCACAGCTCCGCCAGTATTTGTTGCTGGCTAATTTCAAAATACCAGCTATTTTTTGTGTAGTGAGTTTTTGTACTTTAAAACTTTATAGTTTTATCTGATTCTTAAATTTCTTATCTCTATAAATTCTCTGGTGCAACATTGTTTTCAGGTTTTCTTTGTATTCTTTGGGCTTAGCATCATTGGTGTTTTGTATATTTAAAACAGCTGATCTAATATCTTTGTCTAGTAAGTCCCACATGCAATCGTTATCTCCGTTAATTAATACCAAGTTCAGTTCTTTATGTTACCTCATGTATCAGTCTGTGTTCCCTTTCATTTTTACTCTTCAATTTATTTTCATCTTGGTCTCAGATCTTCAGGCTGAAAAGTCAAACCACTTGCTTTTCTCAAGGTCTCCAAGCTGGAACCAGAGCCTATCATATTAATGTTATCGGTCATTCTTTTTTTCCCTTGTTCATGCTTTTAATTCCCTGGATTGTAAGCATAATGACCTTGCTGGATCATTTTTAATGCTGCCCACACCCTGTCCATTTATTTATTCATTCCTGACTTTCTGATGCCTATGGTTTTTCTAATTTACATAAAGGAGCTATTATACTTCCTTAATATTTTTTTCACCAGAAAGAACAGTCTGATGCCTTCTTAATAAAAAGGTCGCTTTCTGTATTTTATTTTTTATTTTCCTTTCCAAAATACCATTTTTATTTCACAATTATAACATTAGAAGAAAAATACTTGCATTCTCTGGTAGGAATTACTACTTATGATTACATTCTTGCTGCTGAAAAACACCATTTTGAATCCTTTCAATTTCTTACAGCATCATTACTATTCAGTTTTAGGAGTAAATGTTTTAGGAGTAAGTATACAAATTGAAAACAAACAAACAAAAAAACATATAAAGATCTACTTCAGGAACTGGTTTATCTGAAAGTGTTAGCAAGAAAATTCCAGCTCACAAGACATTTTCCCCTCTACATTTTCTCTGAATTTGAAGATGTGTCATATAAAACATATCTGAGATAGTGTGGGGGCAGCCTGGGAATGCTAGCAGTGTGTTCCTAAAACAACAAAGACATCATATAGGACTTTAGATAAGTGAACATTTGCACTAAGGACAAGATGTAGGCAGAGGATACTACAGTTCCAACTAATTAGGGACTTATCACTTGGAGAGTTACATAGCCCTGGATCACTGAGTAATGGTATAAAAAAAAGGAGCCATCTTACTTTCATTTCACAATCTTCTGATGACAGAATCAGAAGCATGATTAGTAGCATGCTTCTTGAAGTATCACCACCTTTTCCATGTTAGCAACAGAAAAGAAAGAACATAAAGTAACAAATATTTTAGGGGAAGAGAAACATTCCAAAAATGTGAACTGCCTATGACTTTCAATGAACTTGACACTAAGCTCAAATTACATAAAATTGAACCTTATACATGATAAAAGCAAACAATGTCTAATGATTCCTGAAGCCCCTGAAAATATTCAAAACACTTCACATTCATTTGTTTCTGCA